>JAGPOW010003642.1:104410110-104431063 GCA_030014935.1 Caiman crocodilus | reverse complement strand
CGCGGCCCCACTTACCTTCAGGGAATCAGCTGCTGCTCCTGCTGCTTCTTCAGCTGCTTCGCCCGCCGCTCGCTGCCGCTGCTCCTCACCGTCGATGCATGCACTGCTCAGCTTTTTATTTCCCCTGTGGGTTTTTTTGACCCCTGCATATCCAGAAGCCAAAAAAACCTGTGGTGGGAAAAACAGGAGGCAGTGCGCCTTTGCAGCATGGAGAACATCTAAATGTGTGGTATATGGTGCTACAGATGTGTTTGTGGCACTGCATACCATACGACCATGCTCATCCGGATGCAGCCACAGGTTTTGACTTGTAGGACAACATACACTACCTTTGTACCTCTATTTTGTAGCTATCCAGTGGACTGCACTGCTCCATCCATTTAGCCCAACTCATCCCTGATGAAGCACTACTGAGTTAAATGAATTTGGCCTATTCATTCTGCCTGTTTGTCTAGGCAAAATTCCACTGAAGCAACAAAACAGACAAAAAAGGCCCTGGAGTTCATTGTCATTATAGACAGAGTGGTTTGGAATAGAAAGGACAAACCAAAGGAGACATGTACTGAACAGTTTATTATATATGTGTGGCAGGGAACTCTATTTGCTCTTTTGGGGTCTCTTACAGAGTCAGTCTTTGTTTTTTGTTACACAGATAATCTCCTATTTCCCTCTACCTTCTTCTCCCTGTCCTTCATTGATTCACTACCACAAAGGTCTTGTCCTTGGAAAAACAAAAGCTGAATAATTAACTGTTTGAGACTGACACATTTCAGGCCACAGAAGAAGGTATTTCATTTCCACTGCTGAGAACATATTGTTCCCATATCCCAGCAGGGTAGATCCAGTCTGACACAACACTGCTTCTCTTTTGATGACTGGGAGGATTTTTCATACAAGTAAAGATATATGGGTCAAGTGAGGGCTGCCCCCACCCTCTGATGTGGTGTCTCTGTCTTAATACCTTCATGAGAATTCATTGTACAAAAGTTGAAGTTGACTCACGTGTCAATAAAGATATGCACTGCACCATGAATCATTCTACAAGCTCTCATTCTCTTTTGCAATTGTTTTTTTCAATTTCTCTTGCAATTGCTCTTAAGAAAGAGATATATCTTCAGTCCTTTTTTATGCATATACTATATGGAATTATTATTAAATAACATACACATGCATAAAAGTATAATACTATATATATGTTAATTAAAATTACAAATAAAGTCCTCTACTCAGAACAGGACTTTTCAAGGGAGATTTGGGCGGGGGGATGGGCTGCTATCACTCTGGTTGTACTTGTACAACTTTTTTGACAGATGTGTTCAGAATTCGAGCCTGTTAAAAAAGGTTTCTAGCCATTGCATTGTTTACAAAATGAACCAGGTATAAACCATGCAAAGTTGTTTTGTCTAATCTGCAGACACCGTCAAAGAGATATAAATTGCACATTGCTTCTCAATGAAATGTTAACACTTAAACGAAACATTCAGGTAACAGCCAGGTGCCCAAATATTCAAATTCTGCAACTGTGCACTGAATATTGCAAAATGACACAAATTGTGCACACAAATGGGTAACTGCATGTGCAAAGTGCTAAAACAAATTTCATCTGGTTTCTGGCTGCTACAGTAATAACAATAATAAATAATAGCAACATGTGTTGCAGTGGTCTTATTCTGCATACAATATTCGTGCAAACTGCCTTCTGTCATCAGTGGCATTCTTTTCAATTTATTTGTTTCTGTATACACTCAATTGGTTGATTTTTGGTTTTTTAGCTCTTGCACTTGAAACTTGTTGGTTATATTTAGGAGTAAACTTAACATTTAGCCCTTCCTCTTTGTCTTTATACACATATATTTGGATATAATTTAGATTAATTCACCGTATTTATGCTGTCAGCTTCAATGTATTATAATGCATGTGAATAATAGGCAGTGTAGTTGAAATGCAAACTTCAAACTGGCTTTGTTGTGACCTGTCTGATGAATCACAATTTATTATAATCATTCTATTAAAGCCATCCCCCTACCCTGCCCCCAAAAAACAATGAATGCATTCTTTTCTGTTACAATGGAGCAACCCTCATGGAAATGTGCTGGCGTAGATGAGACTTGACTTGAGCCATGTTTCCAAGGCTTGTTCTTATACCCCCTCAGCAGTATTCTGTCACATTGATCTCCCACTCATTTTGACTCCATACATCAAAGGTGCTAGTAGAAACAAATCAGCAGCTTCTTGGAGTTTATCTCCCCTCAGTACTTCTGACACTGATCAAGATCAGCCCCTACATTTTCCTCATCTTCAGCAATCCCTCACAGTTGAGGATCATGGTCTTTCAGGATAGTCTTATCTGTGGGTCCAAAAATGACTGAAGAGGCTGACCTGTGATCAACAGGCTCTGCTGCGAGTCCTATATAGATTCTATTTGAGAGACTCTTCTACTACTTCTTCCAAACTTGGTGCCACTTTTGACAAGTTATGATTTAGGGCTCAGTTAAAGATGCCTTTGGGTGTCAGCATAGTGCACCTGCCTTTAGGGCCTCCTCTTGCTAGTGCCCTCTGCTCTCTCCACCTCCCCTATAGCCACAATCCATTCCTCCAGGAGAAATGAAAACTCCAACCTAAGCACCGGTGCTGGCTCAAAGAAATGTTCCTCAATTCTGGGGCAGAGCTGAGGTCCCAGTGAGGGGGCATGTGGCTCAGGCATATCCAAGGACACTTGAGGCCAAGTTTGGGCCAAACTACCCTGCCACAGGAAGCCCCACCACATCACCCAACCCCACCAGGGTGTAGTTTTAGGTCATGCCCCAGAACTAGGAACCTCCTCCATCTCCATAGTTCCTATCCTTGACCTCTCCATGTTCCAGGAGCAGTGGTATTCCAGCCAGGATATGTTCACCCTTCAGTTCCCAGTTCGACCAGCCCTGCCTGCTCTCAGGGTCTGTCTAATACCCTGAATGCCTAGCCCTACACCAATTAGGCAGCCTCCTGACTGCCATGTGACTGTCTGAGTCTGCTCCCACTTGCCAGGTCCTCTGCTGCCTGCTCAAGCCCTTAAAGGTGCCCTGCTATAAAAATCTCATGAGGTTCAATAAGGATGAGTGCAAAGTTCTGCACTTAGAACAATCCCATGCACTAGTACAGGCTGGGGGCTGATTGGCTGGGCAGAAGCTCTGCACAAAAGGACCTGGGGGTTATACAGGAAGATCTGTGTGACCTGGCAGCTATCTTGTTTCAGGCTTCTCTGCCTGTAGGTTTGTGCTGACCAAAGCAAAGAGGCATAAGTAAAAGGATGGGGAAGACAAGGATGGGGAGGGTGTAGACCCAGAGACTGAGGAAGCTAGGAAAATAAGGTGCAGAAATATTTCTGTGAATTTTCAGTTGTGTAAATCCTTTTCAGAAATTCCTCATGTTGGGTCTCATCTACTTCACAAACTTTGTCCATATACAGAACTGTAATTTTCTTTCTCCTCCTGCTTTATTTGGCAAGGTCTGAGACAACTTTCTTGAAGTTTGGTGCTTTTCTTTAACTTTCAGTGACTGAGAGAGAGATCAGGCCCTATGGCTTTTAAAAAGTAAATGTGTAAAGTATCTGGAAATATGTTTTATTGAAATTCTTGAATCTAGTGCTGTATACTAAGGAATGTAATAATGAAATAATGTTATGTTGGAAGGTGTCAATGGCTACCATGGAGTGGGGCTTCAGTCTATAATCACAGACTTAGTTAAAGATGATGACCATGCTATCTACCCTACTTTCAGGCTAGACAGAAGGACTGGTTAAGTCCCTTGAGGGAATGAGATAATGGGAGACAATAAAAGCTATTGTCAAACTGGCAAGCTTTATAGTTTAAGGGGCTTTTTCTGGCCACTGGTTGCAAATACCCCATGGAAATACAGCATATACTGTATTTACCCAAATATAAGCAAAGTTTTCCCCCCTAATCAGCATGGATAAATACGCTTCTTATCTTATTATCACATACAAAGAATCCTCATTAAATATATGGTCTATTATTAAACTGCTGCCAAAGCAACATGTGCTCAGTAATAGAGACCCACCATTAAGTAAATTAAATGCAGCCCATACTCAGCATGGCTATGAAACATATGACCCTTAATGGACAAACATGTTGATGGCCCCTATATTTTTGAAAGAAATTATTTGTGTTCCAAGTCAAATCAGCAAAATCAAGTCCAAATCCATGAGTCAGTCCAGAACCATAAGTGGCCCTACAACCAGCAAACATCCTCCACCCCCACCAGGGATTTCAGATATTTCCAACAACTTTGGACAGGCATCCTATGTGCAGGCCCAAGCCCAGAGGCTTGGGGTTCAGATACCCCCAAGTTTCGCCTGCCCTCAGCCATATGGCTGCAGGAGCAAGCTAGTGAAGAGCCTCTCATTTAGATAAAATAGGCATTATACCCCAACACCACAGTGGATACTAAACTATGCCAGAAGAACAGTTATCCCTGGGAGAGCTTATATGTATGCAATATATTGCATACATTGTGAATTCCTCTTCATTCTTACACCTGAGCTGCACCTTTCTTTCCCATTTCCAGTGATTCCTGCTTCTTCACCAGCCTTAAGTGTCTGGCAAACATCACCAATTGGGGCCCCAAGCAGTTTACCCAGAATCCCTGTGTTGCCGCCTCTCTCAGTCTGGTGCATATAATTAGTGTGGTCCTGCCCTCTATGAGGTGGAACTGTACCAGGTTGTCTTGCACCTCATCTGCATATAAAATTTTGGAGGATCCCAGGACTCATGACAAGAACACCTGGTTCCAGTCATGAGTGAGGGGTTAATTAGCACATGAATTCTGTACTCCATACTGAGAAGTGCTGAGCTGTGGGGTCACTGTGGCTTGAAACTCTGTTGACTTCGAAGAGTTGAAGCCCAATGAAGTGTACAGTATATCATAAGCATCTTGACTTCAAATTAATAGCATGCATAATTTGTACTATATATAAGTACAAAAGTGCTGCTTAAAAGTATGTTTATGATGTACCTCTGCTGAAATTTGCAGTAGTTTAAAAAAAAATGAAAATAGGACTGTGCCAAGGAAATCCCTGACTTACATAATCAATTTGTCAAATATTAGAAATGACTCTGTAAGGCCTCAGATGTTAGTTATTGCTTGGGCCAAAGGACAATACTAATAATGAATACTTTATACTGTCATACAGCTTGATACTTCAAGAGTAACCAAGATGTGCTGATTATAGACTGCCTCAATGCTGAATGAACACAGCTGAATTTGAAGGTCCTCTGCACCTCCCAGAATTGATCCCATAGCTCCTTTCATTTAAGAGTCTGAAAGTAAGCAACGAACACTGATGAATTAGACTTTACAAACTACAGGAGGAAGGAATTTTCGCGAAGCCAATATTACAGCAGGTATAGCTGAAATGTGGAGAGAAGTATGTGACCGAGCCAAGGTCACCTGGGAGGACTGTGTTAAAGCTAGGCAAAGACTATGAGGATTCTAAGTTTCAGCCAAAATCTTTGAACATTTTTAACTTCCTTTCCAAAACCAGCACAGTGCAAAGTTGTGAAGGTGAAAGAAAGAATAAGTCAAACCTCCCTCAGAAATGCTGCTCAAAAATCATCCATGTTGGAAAGAACTAAAAAATTTCTTCTAAAGACCTTTTGATGGTATTAAATTACTATAGGCTTTTCAGTTACGAATCTAAAATAACCAATACATTCCTACTAACAGACCTCTCATATACTTGCATAAAACCCTAGGGAGGTAAAAGAATTATTTTCCCCTGAACATTTACTAATCCATTACTCAGACTTATTCCCTTTGCATGAGGGGATTAGTTATGCAAATACCGTTCACCTCACCTTTTCAAGAAAACAGATGAACCACCCCATTTTATAGTCCCCTTCCCCAATTCCTAAAAGTACATGTATGTACACTGAAAGGAAAAGAAAGGAACAGCAGTTGAGGCCTTATGACAGATACCAGACGTCACAGCTCTGAGATGCAAGGTTACACGGGGCTGTGGGTGTGGTCCAGCATTGAACAAATACCACTAGAGTAGCTTGAATCTAAAGAAACTATCACATCATCTAGTGCCCAGTTAAAAAAACAAAACAAAAAAACCCTTTACATCTGCATCCCTTTTTCTTAAGCCAACTGGTTTGGATTTAAGGTTGAGATTTGTGCTTTAGGGCAGCCTGTAAAGATTGTCACATTTTGGCTAAAGAGCTTCTCAGAATATGCTGCCTATCTGTAGAACATCTGCCCTCCAGCATTCACCCCTGTAGAGCCCAGTGACAGGCTTTAATGCAATATTTAGTTCTTGTCTTGATTAACCAATTATGGTAAAATGCTTTAAGACATTTGCAATAAAAACACTAGAAATAAAGAGATACATAACTTACAGTACAATTGATGTTGGCCTGGGCTAAATACCCTAATGTAAAATCATTCCTGACTGTCAATACATGTGCTCAGAGGTTGGAGGCAAGAGGGATTAATCAGAATGGTTCCCAGGCAGCCACTCTAATTAAAGTGCCACAGTATCATGTGTATTAAGTCCCCACATATATAAAAATGGCCTGAGAATGCTTTATCTAAACCTAATTCAACAAGTTAGAGCTCCCTGAGGCCATTTTTAAATAGACGGGAGCTTAATACATGGGATGCTGTGGTGACGCTGAAGCGTTTTAGTTAGCATGAATGACAGGTGCCTCCAGCGGCTAGGTGGGTACAGCAACGACAGTAAGTTCAGTAAGCAGGAGCTCCTGCAGACAATTCATTTGAACCTTTATATTTTAAACGTATTAATTCTTAATTCAGTTACAGGTCATCAGATGGATATGCCCGTTATGTTAAGAAATACAACATGCTAAATACGGTTTCCCAAAAATCTAAGAAAAACATGCACCATATCTTTGGTCTCAGGCCAGAAGACTCACCTCCATATATGATGTATTCAGCTAGTGCCTTATGGATTCCATTGTAGAGGCATGGTAAGCCTTGGCCAAGGCTCTCTGAATATCTGTAACACTTATTTTAGGAATGGATAAGAGGCCTCTGTATCCTCTATCAATAAAACTACAAAGAATTTACTGGCAACAGCCCAGTCTTTCACATCTTCTTTCCCCTACTTTCTCCATTCACAGCTCACTATATAGGATCACCATTGAAAGTCATGTTCCATCATATTGCTGCTATACATCTTGGATTCCTCATCTCTTGACACACCCAGCTATTTCTTTTTAATTACAAGCTTATCATTTCCAGTTAGATAGAAAATGTGAAAACAAGGGCAATAATACTTTGCAGTCATATGTGGCTTATCTCTAGAGCTATTCTCTTGGAGCACACCAGGAGCTAAAATCCAAGGTAATCCTTTTAGTGTCATGTGCACTTTGTCTTATTTAATGGATAAATTGTGCCTTTAGGCAAAAGAGCTGCAGGGTGTGAGTGGGAGGGGAACATGCAGAAGCTGACCTAGGGTGGCCTGAGGCATTCTTCTTATATAGGACAGAGGCAGACAGAATGCCTCAGAGAGTCTTGGGAATAGTGTGTTTACCAGTTATCAAAAAGACACACTATTAACTCCTCATGCAGGTACTAGGAGGGCCTCAGTGTGACCCTACTCTCCACTTCAGTGTGTAAGGTTAGCAGCTTCACTATTCACATGCACATTGCCTCTGTATAAGTGTATTCAGTGAGAAGACCGGGAACCTTTATCTTTCAATCTTCAGTTCGGTAGCTGAGAAGCAATCCTAACATGCCCCAAACTAAAGTAGTTAAGGTGAAATCCAGCCCCTTTGCAATGGCAGTTCTCACTGATTTCTCCTTTGTTTCCCAGTGAGGAAAAATGCTATAGAGGATGGCTATAAATGTTAGTTTAGATCGGGGTAGGCAACGATTTTTGGCCAAAGTGCCAAAAAAAACAGTGTCTACCTTGGAAGGTGCCGGAGTGTCTGCATGACAGAAAAACAAAATGAAGGTGGGGGGCAGGTACATGGCAGGATGCACTGCATATTAACATATTTAATAATCATAAATGTTGCCTTTGTTGTTGTGTATTACTTTTTTATTGAGCATGTTGCATTGAGAGACAGAGGAAAAAAAGAGGCAAATAAGAGAAAGAGGGGAGAGAGAGAGAAAAAAAGAAAAAGGAGAGCAGAGAGAGAACCATACACACACACATGCACAGAGAACCAAATGCACAAACACAGAGAACCAGAACACACCCAAAACAGACACATGTACACACATCCAGAACCAGACACATGGTGCACACACAGACACACAGAAGCAGACAGAGGCAGACAAACACATAGAACCAGATGTGCAGGCGCATGGAGCCAGGCTGCTGGGCCATTGGACAAAGTCTGACCTAACAATGCCCTTGTCCTGCCAGAGCCCCTGTACTTCCCTAGGAAGCCAGCTCCTGGGCTGCAGTGCAGCTGGCTGAGGCCCTTGTCTGGAGCCTGCCTATCAGCCCAACCACCGACCCAACCCAAACAGCTAAGCCTGCAAAAGGTGCAATGCTCCTGGCAAGGGGCAGCACCAGCCTCATCCTGGTGGGGGGCTGGTCTGGAGCTGGGCTTGGAGTGGGTGGGAGTCAGGCAGGCTGAGCTGCAAGGCCTGCTGCACGTAGCCTGGGCTCCGTGGTTGGCAGCAGCTACCACAGCCTGGGCCTGGTAGGCTCAAACAGGCTGCAAACAGCTGCTCTGGGCTCTGGCATCAGTTCCATGCCAGTGAATGCACACACACCATGAAGCAAACAGTGGGGATAGGGCCTGAGGCAGCATAGCCATCCCACTGTCTGCTCTGAGGTCCATGTGCAGTTGCTGCCAGCATGGAGCTGATGCTGGACCTGTGGAGCCTGGCGCAGCTGTTTGCAGCTTGCTGCAGCTGCCCAGAGTCCAGGCTGGCTAAAAACAGCTGCACCAGGCTCTGAAGCCCAGTCATCAGCTCTGTGCCAGCAGCAGTGGAGAACCTGGGGTTGTGCTGCCTCAGGCTCCTCCCCCACTGTCTGCTCCAAGGCGCACGTGCACCCGCCAGCATAGAGCTAATGCCAGAGCCCAGAGCAGATGTTTGCAGCCTCCTGGCTGCAACCGGCCCAGGCTCTGGTTATCTGCTGCCAACCACGGAGCCCAGTCTGCTTGCAGCAGGGCTTGCAGCCACCCAGCTGCCTGCTGGGAGCAGCCTGGGTTTCATGGCTGGCAGCAGCTGCCCAGAGCCCAGACTGTTGATGGTGTGCTGAGCAAAATGGCCTCGCATGCCGTGCTCAGCACATGGACCGGGGTTGCTGACCCCTGATTTAGATGCTCCCCCAAATTTTTCTTACAGCTTGCACCTTAACAATGCACCACATTTATTACAAACCCATTTTGAATGTTACAGAGTGCATTCCCTTGAAAAGGATTATAAAATCATTTGGCACTGAGGGGAACTGAGGATGATAAAAGCCTATATCAACGTTGGGGGAAAGAAAATCATTTACAGGAAGTAATACATTAGAGCATTTGATTATTTTTTCCTACTTGCAAAATATCCTCAGGCAATTTGAATTTACATTTATGTATTATTTGAATGTACTAGAATTCAGCTAACTTAACGTTTTGTTGTGATTGTTGCTGTGGGGTTTTTTTCTGTTTTTGTGGTTTATCCTAAGAAAAGATCATGTCTAATCATAACTGTGCTGCTCAGTTGTAAGTGGTCAGGTGTTTTTTTTTTCCCCTTGAATGGGTAATTTAAAATTTCAGTGGCAAAATGTGAATGTTTAATACCTGGGTTCCAAGAATGTAACATGCACATATACCTAGGAAATTACCTTTACAAATTTCCATAAAACACAACTGCTAGAACGGTCCCAGAAAACAAACACAAAAATAGTGAATGCAAAATAACCAAAGTAAAGTGTTCCTCAGAGCACACTGGGTATTTCTACACATGCTTTTACAGAGGCCTAAATGTAATGCGCATTAGCCTAATGCGTATTAAGGCAATTTAAGCGTGTGTAATACATATGTATATGCTAATGCACATTAATGTAAGTGGGCAGACCTACTTGGGACCAAAGTTAGTCCCAAGTCAAAAGACACAAACTACATTAATGTACATTAGTGCATCTACATGTTTGCTCATACAATTTATCTATTTCCACATAAATTTGATAGATGTTTTATGCTGAGAGAGGATATTATGACTTATGCAGGTATCAACTTTAGGGTCACATAGACTTAAATTGACATTTCTAAGGTGCATTAAGGGTGTGCACATGTAGACTCATGCCCTTAAATCAGGCCAATGTGCATTAAATGCATGTGTGTAAACACGCCCACTGTGTACATATCTCCTCTAGAGCCTGCAGCAATTCTGCAAGGGGTTGCTGTGTTCAGATTCAGATCAATTACAAGGTAAAGGTAAAGCACAAAAAAACTCAAAGGCATCATGGATTAGTAACTGTAAGTACAATAACAAGAGAAAGGGTATAGAGCCCAAACCTCATTTTGCTCCAGTCGGGATTATTCTAGTGACTTTAAATCATATTAGAAATGAGAGGGCCTTGCTGAAGATTTTCATTTGAAAGAAAAATTGCCAATAGATGCTCATCCTCCTCTGTCTCATTAGTAGGCGGACAAGCTATTAACGTAATTGACTATCTAGCCCAAAAAGGCAGAGGAGTAGATTTCAACTACTGTGACAAAGACAAACACTTCATGGACATGTGGCTATGTGAAAGTAGAAAGAGAGTATGTGGCAGTAATGTACTCAGAGGAAAAACATCAATGAATGACAAACACATGGTTGTGAGTGTGTTTCTAAGGCACAGCTCAGATCCATATGCTTGTAACTGCTCCTTAAGCTGAGACTGGATTGTTCTGTATGATGATTCTATTCCTTTAGGGCACTGACAGAAGTGTCAGTTTGTCACATGATTGGGCCCCTGAAGCCCTCTACAGCCATTCACCAGCCCCTGGTGCAGTCTTCAGAATGTGAGTGGTCGAACGCTGGGGAGGGAGTTCTGTCTGGGGTTTGTCCAGCCTGAGCTGGAGGGTGGGACAGGTGGATTGGAGCCCCTCTGAGTTGGGGAGCTCCAATCCAGCCACTCCATCCTCCAGCACAGACTGGGTAAACCCCAGACTGAGCTCCCACTACTCCTTTCTCCCCCTCCCATTCTGAAGACAGCACCAGAGCTGGGAAGGGGGGTGGGGGTGAAAAGGTTGGAGCTCTAGGGGAGAGCAGCTGCAGAAATGCAGCTGCCCCAAACTGGATCTTGATCCCCAACCCATCCCCCACAACCCCCGAACCCAACAGCCAATGCCTGTCGCATTAGGAGGAACTTTGTAACTCATGGTGCTTCCTGTGAGATGCCTTGAGTTTCAGTGGGGGAGCTGTCAGCACCCTTAAGGTTTAGGCTGTCATTCAGCTCCCTGCCAGGATATCACTGTCACATAGGTAGGAATAGGCAGAGTTTGAGAGAAAGCTGAAGAAGTCTCATGGCTATCTGGGTGCTATCGGTATGAATAAAGAAACCTCCTCTTTGTCAAAGTGTCTCTTAACTCATTGAACCCACAACACTGCTGAATTCATTACCAGGGCCAGTGACCTGTTTATCTTACAAAGCTTGGTGGGGTTTTTTTTCTTTGTAATTTAGTTTCTAAAACTTTGAGCATAGCTGGCTATAGAAAGGAGACCGTCTGTTATTTGCAGAATGGATGTGCCTTGGAGGTGTTATCGATGAAGCCATGCACACAGTCATGCACCAAATGCTAGCAGACATCTGCCAAACTTGCCTGAAGCTTCAGTATACCATCTGTATCATGAAGATATGCATCGATTCAACTCTCAGGACTGCTTTCTGCCAACAATGGGATCTGAGTGAATCTGTGCTGCACACTTACTGCATAGAGAGGAAAATACTACTAATAATGAAACAAATATGAAAGTTTTTTGTGTGCTTGGGTATTTGTATTAATTCAATCAAACAAACTTAGCACTTGCCACCTCTGCAAAGCTTACAAATCATTTGCTTTCCTGTCCAAATTAAATAAACCTGAATTTCATGAATGAAATCATGGGCAGATGATTTTAATTATTCCAGCTACTTAGACCCAAGTCTGACTGTAAGAGTTTGGCTGGGTTCAATGCAACATGGCTCAGTGAATGTCAATAGCCTTTTGAATCTTATCTAGTAGATTCCACTGATCAAAATTCATTAATTTCTCGATTTACACTTGGTGTCTCCCTTTCAATATGCTGCACAAATGGATTTTTTGGTAGCTTCCTTTCATTATCACAACAGTCTTTTATTTTATTTTTATTACTTTTTTTTACAATTCCCTTGGATTTTATTAGCTTTATTACCACTTTATTACATAAAGGTCAGAAATAACTACCCAGGAACATAAAATAAAGACTAAGAGAAGCAAGGAGAAAAAATAAAGAATTCTGTTCATAGAGCAGCTTTCTATAACATCTCTAAAGACTCTATCAGATAGCTCTGGGGAGACTTGTGGGTCCTTTTATTATAGCACCCAAAATCATTGCTAATATTGATGATGACACACTATAGATCTGCAGCAATTTTGTTCAAAATTTACTCATTAGATTTTTAGTATATTTGAAAAACTGTAATTTATTGAAATAGTCTTGGGTGTGGTTCTGTCAGGTTTAATTGCACTGCACTTTGTGTGAAATGCTACTAAGCCAACTCTATAAGATCATGTGAAAAGCCTTTCAATGTGGGAAAATCTCAGATGATATGAAGAATTTTTTTTTTGATTTGTTGTGGCTTTAATCATCACCAATTTAATCATTATGGGCCACATCCAGACAAGCATGGCTGTGTGGTATGTGGTGCTGAAGATATCTCTGCAGCACAACATACCATACGTTGAGCTGTTCTCCATGCTGCAAGGCAGCTGCACAGGGTAGGGTTTTGACCCCTGGAACTAGGTTAAGTGATTCTGGAAAAAAGAAGACCAATGGGAGATTTAATAGCAGCCCTCAATTACCTGAAGGGTGGTTTCCAAAGAAGATAAAAATACACTGTTTCCAGTGGTGGCAGATGAGACTATTGCTCTTTGTTCTGTCAAGTTGCAGCAAGGAGATTTTAGGCTAGATATTAGGAAAAACTCTCTCACATGGAGGGTAGTAAAGCACTGGAACAGGCTACCCAGAGATGTCATGGAATCTCCATGCTTGGAGGTTTTTAAGACCTGGCTAGACAAAGCTGATGCAGTTGGGCTTGTTCCTGGTTTGAGCATTGGGGTCAGACTAGATGACCTCCTGAAATTCCTTCCAACCATTATTTTCTATGATTCTAGATCAGTTTATCTGTGCAGAACTTCATTAAAGTTATGGGTCTGGATTGATTTCCAATCACTGAAACTAAGTAGTTAACCAGGCACCAAAGACTACAATGCTGGTGTCATCAAGAATGCTTTGGCTTCCATGACTACATTCTGCTCTTTGGTGAGAGAGGCAGTGAGTTGCTGGGAAGAAATGGCCTCCACCTCTCTCCACTGGGGAGGAGAGTCTTCTCAGTCAGACTGGTTGACCTGCTCCACCGGGCTTTAAACTAAGCCCGTGGGGGGATGGGAGGAACTACTGCCACTGATGGCCTGCTGGTGGGCAAGGCACGGGCCCCCAAGGGGACACTTGCCTGCCTGTACACAAATATCAGAAGCTTGGGGAATATGCAGGAGGAACTTGTCATCCTGCTTAACACAAATAATTACAATGTCCTAGGGATAACAGAGACCTGGTAGGACTCCACCCATGACTGGACCTTGGGTATAGATGGCTATACCCTGTACAGGAGAGACTGAGCAGACAAAGGGGTGGGGGTGTAGCTCTCTATGTCAAGAATTACACATCCTATATGTAAACTCCTGCAAGACCATTTCAGGCTGGACATAAGGAAGAATTTCTTTACTGTCCGAGCCCCCAAGGTCTGGAATAGCCTGCCATCAGAGGTGGTTTAAGCACCTACATTGAACCATTTCAGGAGAAATTTGAATGCTTATCTTGCTGGGATCCTATGACCCCAGCTGACTTTCTGGCCCTGGGACAGGGGGGCTGGACTCGATGATCTTCCAAGGTCCCTTCCAGCCCTAATGTCTATGAAATCTATGAAGTGTTATGGTCCGCACGAGGGGTGAACTATGTTAAGTCAGATGGTCATTTTAACCAAATCTAACCTCCTCCACCCCCCCCCATGAATACTTGCATTTAGCCTAAGTGCTCAATATAAATTGTTAATTTAACAGTGCTTGTAATACACATTTGAATAGTTCTGATTTCATTTATATGAGGATCCTGATATATCTTTCCACTACCTACCTCAATTAAGTATTGTATTTGAATAGTAATAGCTTACAATTTCTAAGCTAGGATTGGATGCTGCAAGTTTTTCCTCCCAAAATGGAGAACCTCGCATTTTTCAGGGTTAAACACCATCAGGCCCTCATTAGCCCATTTCCTGAGCCTGTTAAGGTCAGACTGGATCACCCTCCTGTTCTCAGGTGTGGAAGCTTTACCCCAGAGTTTGGTATTGTCAGCAAACTTGGCCAGTCCGCTTCTGACTCCAATATTGACATCATTAATGAAGATGTTGCATCTTGGTGGTTAGGGCACTGCTTTAGGACTGTATATGCTTTGTACATTAGACAGAAATAGCCCTAGTAGGAGAGACCAGAACCAAACCCAAATATGAGATTTCACGATTCAAAGAATGATTTCATTTGAAATGTAAAAATTTGCATTTTTAACACTCCCCATTAAGGAAAGGGAAAATCCATCCCTAGTCCTAAGACCATATTGGAATCTTTGCAGGTTGAAAATATCTTCCACTACCATGGCTATGCCCTTCCTGACTAACTAAACACACTGGCAGAAGTGGTGTAACCTCTCAGTACTTAGCAATGCTCACTAGGGAATGGCATGTAGAAGAAATACGGCAGTTCGAGTCATATTACATCAATTCAGCAAGTACACTGTGTGCTGCAGCCAAGTGAGCATATTTGCATTTTGTTTTGCTTGTGCTGTTCAGCGAGCAGTCACTCTCAATAAGCTCTCATATTTGCTCTTGCTTATACATGTGACCTTGTCAGGGTTCAGCTCGTAATTGCTCACACTGAATTTCCATAAAAGTGGGCAATGATCAAGACTTGGTTTTTCATGTAATTCCAGGGGGATGACCTAAAATTGACATTGAAACTAAGTATACTAGATTAAAAGAAACAGCAACGTGTAGTAAATCCCAAGGAACACTGCTGTAACATCAGAGAAACACTCTGAAACCAAGAAATCTCTCTTGAACTCTGAAGCAGTTTATAGTTCAATATTTATCATGACTAAATGGCATTCCTATGCATATTGAAAGGAAGCAGCTAAGTTTTAGGATGTTTCACTCAATCACACACACCAATTTGATTCTATTAGCCTAACTACATTAGGCTAACGCTGGGGTCCTGTGACCCTGGCACTTGTTCCTGCCATTGGCGGGGGGTCAGACTAGATGGCCTGCTTTAGGCCCCTTCTGACCCTAGATACTATGATATTCTATTGCTATTATGAGTCATTTGTGCACATTTGCAATAAAGTACAGGTTTCCCTTCATGTATGCAGGTTCTATATATGTGAATTTGCTCTTATGTAGTGACCCCTTTTATACCCCAAATTTGTTATATGTGAGATAAATTTACTCTTATATGATTAGGTCCAGGACTCTGCTTGTCCCCATTCACCTCAACCCGTGGGCTGTGCTGTGGTGCAGGGAGGTGGTGTTGGCTGCTCCCAGGGCTGTTGCAGCAGTTGCTGAGCTGAGTAGGGAAAAGCAGAGGCCTGGAGCATAGCAAGGTAAGTCTGTAGGGGCAGCGGTGGGGGGAAGGGCATGGCACAGCCCATTGGTCATTCCTGGGGCTGCAGCATGGAGCAAAGCAGAGGAAACTGTGAGTGGATGCAGGGTGCAGGACCAAGGGGCGTCTCTTGCTGCTACATGCACCCTGGGAGGGCACCCCGGGACGGGGTGGGGTCTGGCTCTTGCTCCTACGTGCACTGCAGAAAGGCTGCGGGCTAGTGGGTTTCACTAGGTTCTGCATGCAGGATGAAATCAGGCTGCCAATGCTTGGTGCTGGTGCCAGCCTGCGCTCATCCCACTGTAGGCTGGGGCCGGCAGCTGCTGTAGGATGGGGCTGGTGGCAGCATTTGGCTTTTCATGGTGCTCAGGGCAGGTGGCAGGCTGCAGCACGATGAAAGCAGGCTGGGGCTAGCAGAAGCACTGAGCTCTTCCCAGTGCTCAGGGTGGACTGTGGTAATGGGAGTGGAGCTGCTACCACCCCAAAATTCACCATAGCACCCCCCGCCTCACCTGCCCTTCTAGTGCCACCACCGAGCACTGGGAAGAGCCCAGTGCTGCTGCCAGTCCCAGCCTGCTACGGTTACTGGCCCCTGTCTGCTGTCATCTCACTGCAGGTTGCCACCTGCCCCAAGCACTGGGAAGAGCCTGGTGCCACTGCTGGCCCCAACCTGCAGCAGCCATTGGCCCCAGCCTGCAGCTGGACAAGAGCAGGTTGATGCCTCCCCCCCAAGTGCTGAGAAGAGCCCAGTGCCACCCCAGCTGCAGCCCCATAAGTGGCCAACACTGCCTGCTTGCAGCCACTGGGCTGCGCTGAGCCCCTCTCCCTGCCCCTTCAGTGGCCCCAGCCTTACTTCCTCCCTTCGTCAGTGCCATGGGAACATATCCCTATTTATTACATTATAAACTGGGTTCCCTTTATGCAAATTGAATTTATGCACAGTTTTCTGGGAATGCATCTACCGCTTATTTGGAGGGAAACCTGTACAAGCTCCATTTTAATTGCAAGTCTTTGCTGTGTTTTAACCTGAGTTTTAGGGTTGTGAAACTGAAATAGCAAGGTCATTACACTTTGATAGTCTTTTATTAAAATAAAAATACCATTTGAAAATGAAGACTTCCTAGATAGGCAGGTGGCTAACTCGTAGATTACGTTTTGAGGGGAGGGGCATTTTTGACCAGGCTGATCTGGGCTCACTTGATCAAAGGAGAATGAAAATTTATAAAGAAAATACAGCCTCTTGCTAGCCACGATAGAAAAATGGAATGAGATTAAAAGGAGAAAGCAAAGTTGAATGGCAAAGAAGTGAGAGGATCCTAGATACCCTAGCAAATGGATCAGAAATCAAGACATGGAAAGGTAGGTAGAGGCTTATCTGTGTTCCAAGGGTCTGTATATCTCTCATACTCTAAAGTAAAGCGTAATCATGTTGGAAACCTTTATGGAGCCTATTGTTGTATGATTTATCTATCATAGAGTTGAACTGTAAGCCAGATTGCCTGTAAGCTTAGTCTTATGGATGGATAAGGTATACTTAAACAATTTGGGTTTGGGGAGTCAGCCCTGCCTCTGGAAACAACAGCTGGCCCATTTTTCCTTTCTGTGAATGGGCAGACTGTGCCCAAGAAATGTGCCTGGGTAACCAAAAAAAAAAAAAAAAAAAGATAGTGCTAATATCCCCCTGAACTATGCAAGTGACTTTGATAAAATTCAAGGAAGTGTGACTACTGGCATTAAGAAAAAGTAGAAGCAGCATATGGATGTAGCTTGTGCGAACTAAACTCAAAAGGCTAGTGCACTTCTAAAAGCGAAGCAGTACTAGGGCTTTGATTAGTTTATATATTGCTCTAACCATTTCAAAACTTATCTTTGAAGCTCTCCCAGTCCAGAGATACCAGGAAACTTATGGTTCTCTTTAAATCAAACATTAGGACAACGAAACAAAACGAGATTCTTTTGCAAACTATGTATAAAAACCAGCCTGGAAACTCCCCGAGAAAAACCCAGAACTTCTTGTTTATCTATAGACCTTTAACGTCAGCTTTGTCCAAGTGACAGAACTGAAAATTTCTGATGAGACTTCAACATAAATACTTTAAGGTTCCAGGATGTTCGGGCATGGAATTTAGATCTGGCTTAGGATAGCTAAAGATGCTAGCTATGAGGTTCTGATCCAGACCTAAACTGTTCCAAAATTCAAAGGTGGAGGCCGATCTGAGGTTTCAGTCATGGCCATCTCTACTCAACTCATCTGAGAGCCAGAAGTGTTTTACTGATAGTCACACACACATGAGAACAACAAACTATTTGTAACTCCTAGACCACTGTAAGCAACTTCTGTTTTTTTGATACCACCTGTAACAATGTCAATACAATACAGTACAATATGGCTTGGCAGTGCTGTGCTGGCTACCACTATGGATGAAAAGGACTTGGGGGGTCATGACTGACCACAAAGTGAACATGAGCCTTCAATGTGATGCTGCAGCTAGTAAAGTGAGCAAAACGCTGGCTTGCATCCATAGATGCTTCTCAAGTAAATCCTGGGATGTCGTTCTCCCATTGTACTCGGACTTGGTGAGACTGCAGCTGGAGTACTGTGTCCAGGTTTGGGCTCTGTCACGGCAGTACCTGCAGGGAGGGCCGTGATCCCCCTGAGGTCCTTCGCACTGTGTCCAAGCCGGCCCAAGGACACCCTCTAATTCTCGCCCGCCGCGACTTTGATGATAAGTATATGTAGGGAGGCTGCCTTTCACCTCCCTGGGCATGGCGTATCAGGACCTCCGTCCCCATGATCTCCTGGACTGTCTAATGGTGCTGCCTAGATACCCTAGCCTTAGGGGTTATGCGTGAAAAACGTCATCCTGTTCAAACCCACGCCTGCTCTCTTGGGCCTTCTCTGTAGTCTCGCCTGCTCTCTTGGGCCTCTCAGTGCTGCTGTCCCTTCCTGGGACTCCCAATGAGACCACCCCTCTCTTGGGGTCTCAATGCCCACTCTGGGCTTTCTAATAATATCAATGCCCCTTCTCGGGCCTCTCAGTGCTGCCCCTTCTCGGGCCTTCCTAAAATATCTTCCCTCCTCGGGACCCTTGTCCGCTCTGGGGACCTTCTGCCGAGCCCCAGTCTTTTAGGCCTTCTGCACGGTTCTGCTCTCTTTAGCCAGATGTTCTGTGCTCTATCTCCTTGGAGACCACCGCAGCCTCTTGCCCTTCTCTGGAGGCGCTGTGCTGCTAACCCTCTTCTTGGGGTCACCGCAGCACCCTGCCCCTGGCTAAAGTCTACCTCCCTACTAACCCACCACTGGGCTTCTCAGTAATACTGCCCCTTGGGGGACTGTATTATTGAGAAGCCCAGACATCTGAGCTTCCCCGTGCTGCTCCCCCTTCCAGGGGCCTGCTGTGGCCAACTTGGGCTCCTTATCATACTGCCCCTTATCTAAGGCTTCTCACATATTGCCCCTCATGGGCTTCTCAATGCGGGCGCTTCTCGGGTCTCTCAACAATACTGCCCCTCATGGGCTTGGGGTTTCCGCACCCCGTGTTGCTGCACCCTCTCTGGCACTTGCTGTGCCCCACTGGGCTTCTTCAATGCTTGCCCCTTCTCTGGGGCTTGCTGCACCCAAACTGGTGCTGAATCACACCCTCCTGGGCGCTGGGGTCTCCACACTGCTGGGGACCTCCCTGCTGAGGTTACTGTGTCCCACTGGCACCGGGATTCCCACACTACTGGGGGTTTCCCCTGAGGTTACTGTGCCCCACTGGCACCAGGATCCCCACACTACTGGGGGTTTCCCCTGAGGCCTCCTCCACCACTACAGCCTTGCCCAAACCACCGGCGTAATCCAATACTAACGAAACATAACACAAGCCTCCTGGTGATAACTAAACATAAGGCACCTGGCCATAATAGCATAAGCCTCCTGACTCCAACTGAACATCATTTCTCCAGCCTCTGGAGCTCTCATGAGCTGCACTCACATTCTGTCTCTGGGAACTCCTGCCCCTCCGGCTGCTGGCAGGAAACTGCCAGCCTGATTCTGGCTCTGGACTTTATAGGAGCCAAGCCCTGCCCCTTCGGTTAGCTGACTCCCATTAGTCACCTCAGCAACCCTCAGCTGTGCTCATTATCTCTGCTGGGGCTTTTTCCCAGCAGTTTTCCTCTCAGAAGGAGCGGTGCAGCGAGGTGTGCCGCGACAGGCTCCACAATTCAAAAAGGACATGGAGAAGCTTGAGAGAGTGCAGAGGAGAGACATGCACATGATCAGAGGTCAGGAAAACAGACCTTACAATAAGATGCTGAGAGCTATGGGACTCTTCAGACTGGAATAGTGCAGGCTCAGGGGCAATCTGGTGGCCACCTATAAGTTCATAAGGGGTGCTCACCAAGATCTGGGGAACCTCTGTTCACCAGAGCACCCCAAGGGATGACAAGGTTGAGTGGTCACAAACTCCTTCAGGACCATTTCAGGCTGGACATAAGGAAGAACTTTATTATCTGAGCCCTGAAGGTTTGGAATAGACTGCCACCAGAGGTGGTTCAAGCACCTACTTTGAATGCCTTTAAGAGAAATTTGGATTTTTATCTTGCTAGGATCCTATGACCCCTGCTGACTTCCTGCCCCTGGGGTAGGGGGCTGAACTCAAAGAAAACATTCATTTAAATAATGAAAAAATATTTCATTTGAATAATTTTAAACTTTTTAATTTTTTTATTATCTTTTAATTATTTTTAAATTAATACAGCATTCTAAAAAAGAGTCATGTTGAACCTAAACCCAAAATGTGACACATAAAAATATGAAAAAAGAGATGCATTAACCATACTATTTTTATGGTTCTGTGTCAGAAATGAGTCCTTTCCTGTGAAGAGCTTCAGTTTTGCTTAGCTGACATTTTTCCATGAAAAAAGTTTTCTTGGAAAATTCATGATCACTTCTATCACTGTATTTTTTTTCTCCAGTCAGCAGTTCTTTGCTTTGTGCACATCATCATAGTCATCATAGTATCATCATAGTATCTAGGGTCAGAAGGGGCCTAGAGCAGGCCATCTAGTCTGACCCCCCGCCAGTGGCAGGAATGAGTGCCAGGGTCACAGGACCCCAGCCA
>JAGPOW010003642.1:104331596-104410010 GCA_030014935.1 Caiman crocodilus | reverse complement strand
CATAAAGTCCCCTGCCGGTCCCTCACAGATGTGGGACTTGAGAATTTTCTCAAAGATCTTTCCCGGAACTGAGGTGAGACTGACAGGCCTGTAGTTCTCTGGGTCCTCCTACCTCCCCTTCTTAAAGATGGGAACCACATTGACCACCTTCCAGTCCTCTGGCACTTGTCCAGAGCTCCAAGAGCGCTCATATAACTGAGCCAAGAGCTCATCAATCACCCCCGCCAGCTCCCTCAACACCCTTCGGTGCAGGTCATCCGGACCCACCGACTTAAAGACATCTAGCCCTTCCAGAAGCCAAGCCCTTCTACCAGGTCTACCCTCACCCTTGGCCTAGCAGTGATTCCTGAGGAGGAATACAGGCTTGCAGCAGGAGGGAAGTCCTGGTCCCCCCTCAGGAAGACTGAGGCAAAGAACCCATTGAAGATCACATTGGCACCCCTAGTTATAAAATGAAATTTCTTTTAACTCCTGAAGTATTGCTAAAAGGAGATATTTTCTTCACATGCTTATTTGAAGAATGAGAGATTTGATCTTCTATCCATTATGCAAAAATCTTCAGAAATCCTGATGTGTTTGATCAGTAATACAGTTTGCTATAACTAATTCTAGAACCTGCATCTACATGAATATTAATTATTAAGATGAACATATAAAAATTTCTGATTCTCATACATTTATTGTAGTTGATCAAAAGAGTTTTATGGTTTGTATGTAACTTCTCACCTACTTTGAGGACACAAATATTTCACAGGTGTATCTTATTATTCATTTATTCTCTGTGAGCCAGATGGCATTACAAATTGAAGGAGAGAAACCCTTAATATTGCTAGGAGATAATGCTAAAGTAAAAATTACAAAACACTTTAAATACCATGTTTCTAAATCCCTAAAATTGTAGTGAGATTATTTAAACAACTCTGCTCCCAAATAGGGATCTAGATATATGACTAGATTTCAGTTGTACTTAGAGGGCTCGTCTACATGTGCACTGGACTGTGCAATTGTTACTGTGCAGTCCCGGCACCACATAGACTGTTTCTGGCACTACTATGAAAGTCAGACCCATCTTGTTTCATTCCATATTGAAAAGTATTCTGGAATAGCGTAAGTCTGCATGACTTGAGAGAATCTTCAAAGTACCTTGGACAGCCAATTCATAGCATCTGATGAAGTAATTTTCTGCCTGTTGAAAATGTATGTCTCTCTGATCCAGTTAATCTCAAAGAGTGCCTGTAGACATGCTGCAGGGCTGCTCTGATGCACTGTAATTGAAGAGCATCAGAGCATGGTAATTACCGCACTTCAGCCAGCCTCTGCATCTCATGTATTAGCATTCCTGCACTTCAAGTTCCTGTACGGCAGCTGGGGCACTTGAACTAAGGTTTGTTGAATGAGCTTTAGTTCAAGTACCCCTGCCACCATTTTGAAGCACAGAAATGCTAATATATAGGACGCTGTAGCATTTTAATTAAAGCAGATCTCAGAGTTGCTCTAATTAAAGTCCCTCCCCACTCCCTTAGCATGTGTAAAAGTGCCCAAGGGGCACATTCAAATGTGCACACAAGCCACATGTGCTGCACATTCAGGTGTTTGCCACGCTGTTAGTTTGCAGTGTGGCAGATTTTTTGATACTAGGTGATACCAGTGTCAAAAAAACCTGCGCCAAAATAAAGTGGCACAGCACATGTGGTGGCAGCATGTGTCACTCAAAACTGGATCCCGGCTGGCCATAGCCATGCTCTAGCTGCCAACCAAGTTCTGCACATCTGGATTGCCACTACTGGAGCCTTGGGAGGCTCCCAGGAGCCCAGGTAAGGCTGCTGGGGTCAGCTAAGGTGCTGGCCCCAGCTTCCACTACCTCAACCGGAGCAACTTGCCACATGCCAGAGTGCACATGCAGGGGCATTCCCTGGGGACAATTAACAGCTCCACAAATATGTGCTGCTGCTATTTGTCCTTGGGAATTCATATTCTCACACATGGGGATGTACCCTAAGGTATACCCCACCCTCCTCTGCCTCCTTCCCCATATAGAAATAGTTATATATTTTAAAACAGGTGAAGTTTCAATTTTATTCGAACTAAAACAGTTCCACTCCTTTGTGCTAGTTTTCATGTCTGAAGGTATCTCACACACAATACTGCTTAATAATGCTAGCTAAAAGCCAAAACTGACTTTGATAAAATTCAAGGAAGTGTGTGTCACAGGGCACTCTGGTTGCCCTGTGCCTGCATAGAAGAAGAACGTCCAGAGGGGGAGCCCTTGCAGTGATTAGGCTGTGCAGCTGCTGGTTGCCTAGACAACTAATGAAGGTCAGCTGACCCAAAGGGGCAGGGCCTGGCTCTCATAAAGGCCAAAGTAGTGTGGGGCCCTAACGCCAGAGAAGGCGCAGCGGAGTGCTAGTGAGGGTGCAGCAGCATGGGGGTGCGTCAAACCCAGCCCCAGAGAGGGGGCATTTGATAAGGAGCCCAAGTGGGGCATAGCAGAGCTAGCCTAGAGAGGGGGCAGCACTGAGAAGGGGATCCAAGTTGGACTTGGTGAGCCCCTGGAAGGGGGGCAGCACTGAGAAGCCCAAGATGGGCGCAGCAAGCCCCAGGAAGGGGGCAGCATTGAGGAGCCCTAGAAAGGGGGCCATTTTACTGAGAAGCCCAGATTCGGGCACAAAAAGTCCCTGAAAGGGGGCTGCATTTGCTAAGGAGCCCAAGTTGGGCATAGTCAGTCCCAAGGAGGGGGCTATTTTACTTAGAAGCCCAAGTGCGGGCATTGGGAGTCCCTGAAAGGGGGCTGCATTCCTTTGGAGGCCCAAGTTGGGCATAGTCAGTCTCAGGAGGGGGGCAATGCTGAGGCCCTAGATAAGGGGCAGCATATTGGAGAGGCCCAAGAGGAGCACTATTGGAGAGGCCCAAGAGGGGCAATGATTGAGGAGACCAGGAAGGGCATTATTTGAGAAGCCCATGAGGGGCAACACTGGGAGGCCTGAGAGAGGCCACATGGGAAGCCACACGGGAAGCTCTTCCTGGAGCCATTTTATTAAGGAACCCAAGGTTGGGCATTGGGAGTCCCCAACAGGGGGCCGCAGTCATTAGGGAGCCCAAGTTGGGCACAGTCAGCTCCAAGAGGAGGGGCAACACTGAGAAGCCCCAGAGGGGGCATGACAAGCACCTGAAGGTGGGGTGCCAAATATTGGGAGAGGCGAGCCCCAGGGAGGGGTAGGAGAATTGAGGAGCCCAAGTAGGGCAAGGATTAGGAGGCCCAGTGGGGGCACAGCAAGCCCCAGGGAGGGGGCAGGAGATGTAAGGAGTCCAAGGGGGACACAGTGAACCCCGGAAGGGGGGCAGCACTTTAGCCGGCCCAGAGAGAACAACAGAGGGGCCGAGATCTGCGAGGCTTGGGCTGCGGTATTGGGGAGGAAGGAGCCGCAGACAACACCCCCTAGCGGAGGGGGCAGTACAAGAAGAAGGGCAACCTCCTGCTAATGAACCAATCATCATCAAAGACGTGGCAGGCAAGTAGGCGGGCGGTTGCCCAGAGACAGGAGTGGGGGCCATATTGAGGGCGGCCCCGGTGCGCCCTGTCACAGTGTGACTAATGGCATTTAGAAAAAGTCCCAGTCACCATGAAAGCCGGAGCTTTGGTTCAGTTAGGGAAGGTAACAACCTTTCCTACATCTTTAAGAGAATTCAGGTTCACTTTTGCTAAAGAATATAGAGAAAAAAGAGCAACTTGCCTTTCCCCACAAAGATTTTTTTTTCCCTGTGGAAATCAGATTGGTTTCCCATCCCAGTGATTTAAGCAAACATAAGATTTTAAATACAAGACTCGTAACAACTGCACTGTAAACTTCCTTACTCTCCCAGTTACAAGATTCCTTCTTATTTGTCTACTGTGGCAAAGTTTTTCTTGCTAGTTTATACACTGAACTTTCTGAGGTACTTATTATGATGATTCTTCTGTTCATCAAGTATACAATTATAATGTGGTTTCCATGGCTAGGAAATAGCTTTATAAACTTATCACCCTCTTACTTTATCCCATAGCAAGAGTATTTTCCTAGGCATAGAAAAGCTACTGAAGAAAACACATCTAATAAGCTTTTCATTACTGTTCTTATTTATTTTATAGAACCCACAAGTGTTCTAGAAATGGTCTAGACATAGAAGATTGTATGTCTGCTATCAAGAGTTCACAGTCTGACAACTTGATCTTGCTAGTGCTTTTGTTTAACTTGGATGTATAAAGTTACTCTTGTGATTGTTTGTGAGATATAATCAAATCATAGAAGATTAGGGTTAGAAAGGGCCTCAGGAGGTCATCTAGTCCAACCACCTGCTGAAAGCAAGACCATTCCCAACTAAATCATTCCAGCCAGGGCTTTCTCAAGCCTGGCCTTAAAAACCTCTAAGGATGGAGATTTCACCACCTCTATAAGTAACTCAATCCAGTGTTTCAGCACCCTCTTAGTGAGAGTTTTTCCTAATACCCACCCTAAACCTCCCTTGCTGCAACTTGAGACATTCTGTCACCTACCACCACTGAGAACAGCCCAGCTCCATCCTCTCAGGAACCATCCTTCAGGTAGTTGAAGGCTGTTATCAAAGCCCCTCTCTGTCTTCTGTTCTGCAGACTAATTAAACTCAGTTCCCTCAGCCTTTCCTCATAAGTCATGGGCCCCAGCTCCCTAATTGTTTTTGTTGCCATCTGATGGACTCATTCCAACTTGTTCACATCCTTTGGGGGTGGATCTAAGCATACATCAGGAAGAGGAGAGCCCAGGAAGGACCTGGCTAAAACTAACACAATTTATTCATTTAATTAGCTTTGGAAAAGGTCATATTACCTCTGTAAATTTTGAGTATGGACACTTGCTGCTTATAGATAATTCTAGACAGGCTCTGGAAGGAAGTGTACTTTGTTCAAAGGAATGGCAGTTATCAGAGGAAAACAGCATCAGATCAGAGATCAGTTGATAAAAGCTGTAGAGCAGCTTTAAATGTGAACTGATATTTTTCTTGGGATTTCACAAAAAGCACTTTAGTAAAATCTGAGGGTATTTAAAACATTATATTTCTATTCATGCCTTGCTCTTCTGCATAAAGAAAAGGATTTTCACTTAGTTAATTCTTGATTTTGGGGAATCATACAGAATGAATCGCTATTCTGTGAATGCCAGAAGAGACCCTGTTGTGTAATAGTAGTCACTGAAAAAAAGAGAAAGAAATGCAACTGTAAATATGCAAGTAGTATAAAAACAGCAGAAGCCACTGAAAGTGGAGTAATTTTTTGCCCAGAACAATTATGCTGTAATCAAATTTTCATTATAAACGAAACTGCAATTCCTATATTGCAAACGTGAAGCAATTGGTGACTTTAAATTTTACTTTAAATGGAGCTTCACTGCAGCATGAGTTTGCTATAAAGCTACAAATGGTGATTCAGTCATAATGTTAATTCTATGATTTCAGAACCCTTCTGTAACAGGGGCCTTCTCAGGGCCGGTTTCCCTGTGGCCCACCCACCTGTTTCTGGGCCAACCGCACGCCTTCTCGCCCATCATGCCTTGTTGTTAATTATTTAATTGATCTTAATAAAGCAGGAGGCTGCCCATTTCTTGCCCCAATGCCAGGGGGCACTATCTGTGGCTCCGTTCCTCCCTTACACCACAGCCCAGGCCTCGCAGATCGTATCCATAGTTCTCACAATCACCGGCCCCTCGCTGGGCCCCAGAATCCTACTATTGAACCCCTCTATGATCCCTCCATTCTGGCAGCCTAATCTGCCTTCATTCTCGGCAACGTAGCTCCCTGAGCTGCTTCCCTCTCATGGGTGTGATCCCCCCGGGACTGTGGGCTATCCTCAGGTCAGGCAGAACCCCAGGCGTGCAGCTCTTGAGTGTATCCCACGGTGGGCCCCTGGCCCTTCAACCCTTCCAGTCCTGGCCCCAGCTTGGACCAGTCAGGGTCCAATGTTCACACAGGTTCGTGAGTCCATGGCTTCACACTCTTCCTCTGAGGTCCATCTTCCAGACCCTACAAAAAGAGGTAACCCACCCAGTTGTGGGGGCTAGGGGTTAAGGCACCCTGACCTGCCTTTCACTGGGGTGGTAACTGGCCTGGCATTTCCTGGGGGCTCCCATGCCACAGAGCCCCACCAGGCCACCCACTCCCAGCAGGGTGCAGTTTTAGGTCATGCCCAGGACCTGAAGCCCCCTAAGCATCCCCTACAGCTCTTCCCTTACCTCCAGATGATACCAGCAGCCCTGCAGCCAGGCAAAATTGTTGCCTGGCCTTCCAGCAGCAAAATGCCCTGTTTATATGAGCAGCCCTGAATCTAAAAAGGCTGCCTTAATCATGCACCTGCCAACTGCTGCCTTCTGGCCCTTAAAGTGGCAGGCACAAACAGTGCCCTGCCACACCTTCCTACAAGTACAGTCTTATTCAACAGCTCCTTCCTTTCTGCTACCAAAACATGGTTTTCTTTACTCCTCACTCAAATTAATAAAAGTTAATTTTGCTTTTGAAACACCCCACCCAGTATCTTTACAGATAGTAACACAAAGTTACAGGGGGAGATAAATAAGGAAGAGGACCAGTCATTGATAGAGAGCAAACTTGTTTGGTTGGTAAACTGATGACAAGCAAACCATATGCATTTCAATATGGCCAAATGGTGGAGCACTGAGTAGCTTTATATTAGGACTGGATGTTTTTTAGAAGACATGCCCCAGTTCAAACAGGAATTCATTCATAGAAATTGTTTGGCCCATGTTATATAGGAGATCTGACTAAAGGATCAGGATGGTTCCTTCTAGCCTTACAATTGATAGGTAACCTAAAGCTTGGATTGCCTGGTGTCTAATGGTTTACTGGTCTTTTACACCCTACAGGCTGGCTCAGCTAGTCTTTCAAATAGGTAGAGAGGATAGAGCCCAGGGAAAAGCCCCAGTCCCAATGAAAAATTTAAGAATTTAGAGTCCCAAAGATGGAGCAAGATAAGCTATGGGTCAAATCACACATTACACTTAGAACAAGTTAACAAACTTAAATGTGCAGATGCTTGTTTTATGTGTCCTTAGTATGGACTAAGTGCCCTAGGAGTGTCTCAAAGTTACACCACTTTAGGCGAAGTTTAACTCTGGGCTGTGCTACCTAGCTTATGTTAGGTTAACTTCAGTCTGTTCCATGGAGATAAAGCAATCTGCAGTCCTCCATAGGATGCACCGCTCCCATCCTTGTCCCCCATTGCCCAGAGTAGGGATAGAACCCATGTATCTTGGCTCCTGGCTATGCCCTTGCCCACCAGCCCTCTAGTTGCAAGTCAGAGCTGTGTAGGCAAGAAACAGTATTGATCTGTAATGTGTGCTTACTCGTAGCATGTTCTAACTTTAACACTGCTTAACATTCCACCAATTTAGCGTGGCCTAAGTGTAACATGTAACTTCACCCAAGGTTGGTAGCTCATGCTTCAGCAGTCCACTGAGGGAATGTGAGGGGATTGGCTTATTGGACAGAAGTATTTGCTGTTACCAGCAGTTGAAATGCTGCTGTTTGGATATTGGAGGGACTCTCTAACTCTATCCAAACTCTAGCCTACTGACAGAAACATACAGGATGGACTAAATGAATGTAAAGCAGCCAAATATGTTCCAATTTATGAGGAACAAATATCAATTCACCTTTAAATCTGCTCTACCGCTTTTATCAACTGATCTCTGATCTGATGCAGTTTTCCTCTGAGAACAGTTGTTTAGTTGGATGATCATGTGTTTTGCACTTCAGGTTGCCCATCTATATGGATAGACTATGACTTCGACTAGGCACTTGTGCATAGGAGTGACTTGGACCATGCCCCTGAGCTATACTAGCTAAGCATGTCCTTATACTCTTACTCCAGTTAGTCCTAAGGTGGCTGAAGTGCAAGAGATGTTGAAACAGTTTGGTGGCGACTGGATGAGAAAGGATGGAGAATGGGTGGAACCTGGGCTATTCTCTCTTATTGACTAGCTAGCATAGCTAAGCCAGAGCATGAAAGAGGTTGTAACTGATAGCATATGCTACTAATAAATAAATATCCATCTGGATTAATGGAGAAGGAGGTAAAGAGCTGTGACTCAGTGGGTGTGTCTACATGATACACTTAGTAAGCAGTAGCTTGTTACTACTATACAGTAGCTTGCTACTACTATGTAGTAGCATTGCCGGGCACTAACCGTGATGTGATGCTACTGCACAGGAGTAACAAGCTATTGTGCTGTAGCAATGAGCTACTGCACAGGAAGTGTTAATAGGCAACCATATCACGACGCTACTGCGCAGTAATGCTGATTACTGTGCATTTAGTACTTGGTTATGCAAGTACTAAATGACTGTACAGTCACAACTGCACGGTGGGTGGCTCATGTAGATGCACCCAGTGGGTATTTTTGAGTCATATACTGCTGAGGTGGTGTCATTTATACCATCATTCTTTATTAGATCTGTGCCTACTGCCACAACTCAGTCCTCAGTAAGTAGATGACATGCTATTGATTTGGTATATTTGGGACATTTGTTTTGTTTCTCTGTGGCAACTCAAACTATACACAAGTAGCAAGATTGAACAGGAGACATGTTTTTGATCAGGTTACAAAGCAGTATAAACTTTCCAATCACAGTCATTCAGAAATAGCTCATATTTAAGACTTGCTTTCAGGTATATGAATTATGTGCTTAGCAATGTTGAATTTAAACCACAGTGGCCAAGCAGGACAGTTTCATTTCTAGCTTTTTCTTCTTTTTATAGCTCTTTAATTTTCACTAAATGAGGGAGCAAAGGTAAACACAACAGACCATCAACTGGAATGTTTTCTTATAGGACTAAACACACAAAGAGGGAAAGTATTTGTAAAATCCCCAAAATGTCAACAATAGACAAAAATAATCAGGACTACATGAAATACAAAGCAGTACCTGAATGCCTTATAGTGGGTATGGGGTAGGACTCCAGCAAAGTATCCTTTTCACCAGCCAAACCTTGTGAGGTGACTACACAAAGAATGACAGCTGAGAGTCTAGAGGGGTTTATAGTTTAATAGTTTCTAGAGTTGGAAGGGACCTGAACAGATCATCAAGTCCAAACCCCTGCCCTGGGCAGGAACAAGTGCTGGGATCATAATACCCCAGCCAGATATCTATCCAACCTCCTCTTGAACACCCCCAAGGTAGGGGAGAGCACCACCTCCCTGCAGAGCCCATTTCAGAGCCTGGCAGCCCTAACCATAAAGTAGTGCCTCCTGATATCAAGCCTGAGCCCACTCAATCAATTTGTGGCCATTATTCCTTGTTATCTCAGGTGGTGCCCGGGAGAACAGAGCCTCATCTATTTTCCTCTGATCCTACCTGGTGAGTTTATAGGTGGTCACCAGATCCTCTCTCAGTCTTCTCTTGTGGAGCCTGAATAGATTCAGGCCCTTCATCTTCTCTTCATAGGGCCTGGCCTGCTGCCTCCTGACCATGGGAGTGGCTGTCCTCTGGATGCTCTCAATATTAGCCACATCCCTCTTGAAGTGTGGCACCCAGAACTGGAAACAGTACTCCAACTGTGGCCTGGCCAATGCTGAAAAGAGGGGAAGGATCACCTCCATGGACCTGCTTGTGATGCATTTGTGGATGCACGACAAAGTGCGGTTAGCCTTACTGATAGAGAGGGCAGAACTGCAAGAGTGGGAATATTTTTTTATTTCTGCTAGGCTTCTATGAATGTAAATGATAAATCCCCTACAATATCCTTTATCAAGCTGCCTACCTTAAGATGATGCTAAAGATAGATGTTAACAGATACTGTCTGAAGATCCAGGTGAAAGAGTAAGCATCCCTCAAAAGAAAAAAAAGCTGGTCATTCTGTTCCCCAGAACCATGACAAAATGGTATAGAGTTTAATTTGATTTGACCTGCGCTCACAGGTTTATCAATGCAGGTTTACAAAAGCTCGTACAGTAAAATCTCTGTTATCCGGCATTTAACTAAACAGTGTACTTAATTTACCAGAATTTCAGTGGTGGGACACACACAGTGCTGCGCTGCACTGCTTTCCTGCCTGTTGCGCTGCTCTGAGGGTACCCACAGAGGGTATTTGAGTGTGTGCACCCCTCCACCCTGCTGCAGCAGCCTGCAGCTGGGCTGACCTAGTTTTGGGGGTGGTTGACTATTATGGCATTTTTATCCATATGCTATTTTATTCTTTATACAGTATGTTATACTGTAATGTATTGTATACTCATTCTTTGAATATTTGCACTACAAGTATGGCACTATCTTCCTTGAGTACAGCTTTCAAATAACTGGAATTTTTAGGTAACCGGCACCCCACATTCCCCACTCATGCCAGAGATAACAGAGATATTACTGTAATATGAATTTAAATATGAAGGCCATGCATAGTGATAGATTGAATGTTCATCTCACAAACTATGGACATTATTGTCTGAATCTTTTTAAACCAAATAGCCCCCAGTGCTGGGGCTGCCATTTATCCTTACAACCTTAGTGATCCTATTCAAACAAGGAGTGAAAGGTGACCATGATTTTAGTCTTATAATCTTAGGTATATGCCTTTGGACAGTGGCTGGGAGAGGTGCTTAATTGAAATATATTTATTACAAGAACTTTGTTAGAACATTGTCCCCTTTTATGTTTATATGTGTGTGTGTGTATATATATATATAGATATGTATATGTATATATATGTGTATGTGTGTGTGTGTGTGTGTGTGTGTGTGTGTATCTATCAATCTATCTGGAACCCATACTTGTTTATATTGTTTTTACCTGTTTATTTTGGTATCACTCACACATTTACCATCACACCCTGCTCATCACATACATTTCTTTATAGGTGAATTTAATTCTCCATTGGCCTTGTCCTTCCTGGTTAGTTTCATCTGTTAGTCTGTGTCTACACAATCAACAATATTTTATTAGCAACTGTGAAAATCCCATTGATGCTAGAGTGTATCCCACATCCATCATACACACACATGCGCAATTGGAATGAATGAAGCTGCAGAGCTTGCATTGAAAATTCATTCAATGTCAGTATTGACTGTGACAGTCTATATAATAAAGGATCCTGTAAGCTGGGGCTGCCGCTGAATGAAGGTTTCTCTCTGAATGGATTTTATACATGAAAGTAGTTCTGAAAAAGCCTGGATTTGATCACATTTTATGAAAACCTCATCTTTTTTCTTACATTGGTTTTTCACTTTCTCTTAAGTTTAAGACCTTGCCAATCAGTCTAAACATATGCAGGAAATCTAATTAACAAGTTGCAATAATAATGATGATCTTCCTCTACCTTGTTCCTTTAGACTAGACTTTTTTAGAATACATTCAGCACGCCCCAGTGTAAAGATCTCTCTCTCTCTCTCTCAATTTCAGTAAAATGAGTCCTGCTTAATGCCAAGAGTGCAAGAGGTCCCTTTTGTTTGTCTCATTTAGTTCTTTAATTTTCCCTAAAGAAAGGAGCAAAGGTAAACACACGAGACCATCAACTGGCATGGTTTCATGTAGTTCATGTTAAGTCCATGTAAACAAGACTTTAGCAAATAAGATCCCTGAAATAATGAAACAGGAAACGAAGTGCACAAAAATTTTAAAAAGCAGCTATAGCTACAAATGGGAGGGATTCTAGGCTCAGTTGAGTGATCCTGAGATATGGAGATCCTGACCATAGGAATTCAGTTTGGGTCAGCAGCTATACAAGCTCATTACTGTCTGGTGATTGTTTTGCAGCCAGTTGTAGGTGGTGGTTTTATGTTTATATTTCACTGTAGGCTAGAACTGAGATCTCTCCAATAACGAGGAGAAATGATTCTCAGATTTTTGGTGAGACACAGTACAATTGCTTTTAGGCCTGAAGGGTCCTGCATGATCAGACCTTTAAATTGCCATGGCTATGCATGGGAAAGTTGTTCTGAGTCTTGTTTCTTCTTCTTTTTGTAAAGTATCTTCCTTTCCCCAGCTGTCATGGATTGCAAAAGACTGTATTAGCCAGTCAATCACAACTTCCCCCAAGGAACAGGAAGGAGAAGACATTCTTATGACTGGTTCCTGACCCACATTTCTAACTCAGAGCCACTATGTTGTAGCAGTTCCCATGGCCGGGCCCCTGTGAGGGTTAGTTTCACCTCTCACAATTGTGGAAGTTCCCTCTTTGCTTCTTCCTTTTTCTTACAATATTGTGGGAGTTTAGTTTGAGAAAGCATCATGCCTCCGTCAGCCGTCACATCATATTTGGAGTTTTTTGTTTTTTTAAATGAAAGCCAAATATGCCTTTTATAAATCTTGTTAGCAGTGAAACACAACAGTACTAGGAACCCTAGCAATACCTTCAGAGGTCAGCTCAGAGGCTGGCAACTACAGCTTTGGATCCAAGCTGTGGACATGGGGCTTTAGCAGCATTTGGTAGTACCATCACTTCTCCCTATGCCACCACAGGGACAAATAGGGTATGAGGCACTTTCCCCCCTGCTTCTGGGAAAGCAAGTGATGCCAGTAGTAGTGGCAACAGGGTCCTAGTGCCTCCCACAGCCTGGGAGGAGTCATTCCAGCCCACAGCCAGAAAAGGCTGCCTCCCCCTGTTTTAAATGGCTGGGAAATGACTGATACATACTTTAGCATAGTGCTACAAGGATCAATCAGAAAGTGACATCTATTTTTTCCCTTCAGTCAGATATTATTGTAAAATGTATACATCATTGCTGAATCCACAGCTATTTTTCAACATAGCCTTCTCCTTCATTAGCTTTTTTCTACTAATGAATATATCCCAACATTGTAAAAGTCCTCATCTATGTTGCACAGTCACTATCACATGGCCTCCATCACTTACTTGCCTGACATCTGAAAAATATCACCATAGTTCATCCCTTATCCTCCAGGCTGTACAGAGGATGGGGCAGCACAATGCATCCAAATGATGAGATTGCCTCTGTATTCATAAACAGATACTAGGCACATGCTGACAAATGTTGCTGAGCAGAAACAGCATCTCAGATATGTCTCTCTTGGGATGGGATCTTTGCATAAAATGTTTCAGTATGAAACAATACCCATGAAATATTTCAGTTTCTTCAAGTTCTTGATATAGACCTCTGAGTTTACTGTGGCCCCCTTCAGCAAGAAGTCAAGAAGAATGCCCTTTATCTCTATGGCTTATTGAAGAGGTAAAAATTAAGAGGTATTATTTTCTGGCTCTCCCTCATACAATGTCAGTGTAAAAAGGTCATCAGCAGAGAAGGGGACTGCTGAAAAATATCTGTGTGTTCAGCAACAATGTACACATTTTCGAGGCAAGTTTAACAGATTTTACTTTCTGATTGATCCTCCTGCTCTTAGACCCACTTTTTAGTTCATAAATTCTACTTTCTTTTTCACGCCAACTATTACTTTATTTACACTATTCATTTCATTTATACCTACTTTAATGACGTCTTAAACTCCCAATTTGTAAATGTCATCATGTTGCAATCTGTCTCTTGACTCATTTCTCACTTACTTCCCCATTCTTTGCAATGACTTGAGAGCAAAGAACGGGTCACAGCTTAAGAATCCAGAGTAACACCTGTTCTACAGGACTAATTTATGATCTAGAAGAAACAGGATGTAGCAAGAGGGGCAGTGCTGAACAGGAAAAGGAAGTGAGAGATAAGTACGGTGCACAAGCAGAACACTGGAGGCAAGAGATGAAATGTGGGGGAAGAAGGGGTTCAGGTGAGAGATTGACAGTTGGACAAAAACAGACCCTGGCAGAGTCAGAACCAAGAAGAGTAAACAACTGCTTAAGGAAGCATCATAAGAACTGAAGAGATGGGAACAATATTCAAACCAAACTATTTTCCTTCACTGAGATGAGTCAAGAGTTAAAGGAACAGGGCTTTTTTTTTTCTCTGTTTGGGTTTCATTCAGTGTTGCTAAATAAGATACTAGGAGTTTCAGAGAAGCTCAGTGAAAGAAACAGTGAGTTAGATCTGTGGCTTCATTGGTTGGTGAAGGTCAGTGGGGAAGTATTAAATCCACTGAGGAAAACTGAAGGCAATTGTTACATCAGCCTACACAGAAGGGCATGGACAGAGTACTTATTGACGTCAACCAACTTTTATATAGGACCCACTGAAGAACCTACTGCTTGACAAGATATCTTCATATCTTCTGTACTTGGCATAGGTTTATAGTAAACTGAGAGGGTCAAACCAAGATGCATCTTATCTTTCTTTTAGAAAGAGGGAAAAAAATGATCAGGAAATGGGTTTGCTGAGATCGCTGCCTGTCATAATATCAATACTGTCTCATTGTTTCCTTGTAGTCTTCTATACTATTGTTCTGTATATCATCTGTTATCTCACCCTGTACTTGGATTGTGAGCATGCTGAGGTCTGTCCTATATTTGTAACACACCTGGCCAAGTATGGGCCTTGGTCCATGATTGTGATCCTTAATAGACTATATTAATGCAAACAATATTAAGCATTGAAGAGCATTTGGAAGATAAGTATCTGCAGGATCTCATCCTCCTAGCCTGACTTCCAAGGGATTTAGGAATTACCATGTGCTTTCCAACTGTTTTGTGTACTTACACATTTCTTCTCTGACAGCCCTTAATCAAAAGGTGGGCATGCTGGTATTTAATGGAAACCACAGAATGACTTTGAGAGTGTGAAGTACCTTCAGAACTTGCTTTTAAGTACATGACATCTGGCATGTCACCATGTATACAAAATCTTTGGTGTTCTTTGATGCTCCCAATAAAACACTGCTGACAGGGTTAGAGAAACATAACACCAATTCTTATTTCCCTATTCAGTTTTAGGCCTTCTGATTGAAGTAAAGTGTAGTGAACACAGATTTTTAATTGTGGAGCCATACGTCTGGCTTAATATTAAAGCCAGACATCTTTCCTTAGGAAACAAACTTTGGCTGAAATCCAGTTTGCTTTTAGTAAGGTAAAGGCGGGTGATTATCCCACAGTGCTGCCAAATTCAATGTAACAATTAAGTGTAAAATGCAGGAACAACACTGGGGCCAGGAGCAAAGGAGGGAGTCTCTTCTCTTCCTGTACAACACCCAGCTCAGTGTGCCATGATCCTTCTGGCCTGCTCTCTTTCTATTCCCACATATCTTCCTTTCTTGACTGTCTGGTGAGTCAGCTTCATCCAGAAGGAGGGAGGGTGTCCTTAGCTCAGTTTACTCCATGACCTGATGGTCAGAGCTCTTTGCTGGAAAGTGTAGAATGAAACTGGATGAAAATGGCATAGATCAACTGTATGTATCCAAACCACTAGAACCCTGGGCTAGTGTATGGGAGGGCTGTCCTCCCTCTTTCTACACTTAGTCAGTTGTCATGTTTTTTCTACAGCTAGCATTTTGATGACCTACGCAGAATTACCCCTTCTAAGGAAGAATAAGATTACCACAGAACATAAGTGACCAGAGCAGATTCCTTCTGAACATGCTCAGAAAGACAAGATAGGTTGTGCACAGAGGAAAGTTCTAAAACCCTCCTAAGTGTCCCAAGATGCCACTTACACAGTCAAAGTTACCCATAGAAATATTACCTACCTGCTTAAAGGGGAGCTATATTCAAGCCTTTGGCTTTAAATCATGATGCCTGTTGCATACTGGTATAAAAACAGATTGGTTTGATCTTTTCTATGACTGTTTACTCCTTTGAAAACTTTAGGCTTTGCAACCACCAATGAAGTCTATGATGCACTTGACAAGGCACTATGGAACCTTATCTTGGGAGCTGCTGGGGGAAAAGAAAGATTTCTGCAAGAAGAATTCTTGTCAAAATACAGACATCTTGGAGAGCCCAGGAAGTGACATAGCTGATAGGGCAACAGCACTTTCACATCACAGCAGCTCACCTGCCTCAATGCACAATTCATAAGACATTTTAAAACTATCCAGCTACTTTGAAAACATCTGTTTCTACAATGGATATATATACATGGCTTCACTGGACAATAAATCCAGCTGAAAATATTCCAAAATCCAAAGGGAAATAAATAGTAAAAATAAGACCTATCAGGCATGCTTCTAATTAGGTTTTGGAGGCAGAAGCCCTGGCACCAAGAATGGTAAATTTTGATTATGCTTAGTATAAAGGAGATTAAGAGTACCACTGGCATGCTGGGTGCTAGATTGGAAAAGGCTAGGGGGAGAACAGAATATTAGCCAACAGATCAAAAAGCTCATGGAGGAGTTGGTGGCAATACAGAAACCCCTTTATGAAACAAATGATAGCACTGAGCCTCAGAAGAAATGTCTGAGGCTGACAGACAGATCAAAGCAATGGCTGAATAGATCAAGTATCAAAAAACACATATAGGAGCATGATATTTTTCATAGTCAATCTGAACAAAAAAGAGGAAAATAACAACTTTCTGCTGTATTTTGAGGAGGATCTCCATATTATACTTGATCCACAGACAAAATACATGTGAGCTAGCTTCAACCAGAGGGAGGAAAAGTGTCCTTAGCTCAGTTTACTACATGTCCTGATGATTAGGGCTCTTTACAGAAAAGTGTTGGATGAAACTGGGTGAGGAAGATGCCCATAGAGCATTGTGAGCACCTGTTTATAAAGATGGATATACACCTGCAAAACCTGCATGCTTCCTCAACTATATGGGCCAGTACTGAATTAGATTTAGATTTAGGAACAAATTAAAGATGGATTTTTACAAAGTAACTATTGGGTTTGGTTGTCTCATTTATGCAGTCCTGACTGAGATGCTATGAAGGAGCATGGCTTTCAAATGGCTGTTACTCAGCACTTTCTAAAAGTACATTCAAGGTGTCTCTACTTGGGTACTTAAAAATAATCAATCACCTGAAATCACAAGTTACTTTTTAACTTACTGCACTGATCCCTAGTATAACCCATTGACTTCAGACTGAATAGAAAATGCCAGGGCCTGCTTCTAGGCTCATGTAGTTCCACAAAGTGAAACAGCCCCAGAAACAGTGCTGACTCTCAAGCCTAGTGGTCAAGCTTTCACCACAAGGTAGAGGACTCAGGTTTAAATCCTACTGCAATTCAGGAAGAAGAGGTTCTTGAATCCAAGTCTTTCACATAGCAGCTGAGTAGTCTAATGCAGTGTTTCTCAACCAGTGGGTCATAACCCAAAAGTGGATCACAAGAATATATGAAAGGGTTATAAACAAACTTTAAAAATGGATTCTCTTTTAAAGGAGAAAAACGTGGAAAACCACAGGTTTCCTCCTGCAGGCTGGCAGAGTTCAAGCAGGCTGCTTGAGGCCCCCCATGCACAACTCCCCACACCCCACATACCCACTCCATGCCCCACACACTAGGGAACTGGATTGCAGTGGGTCAGGACTGGTCATCAATGTTTACAAATGAGTCCTGGTACAAAAAAGATTGAGAACAACTGGTCTAATGAGTAGGAAAACATTTGCCCTTTCTTAATTTGGCTCGCATTTGCCCTCCTAACAAAAAGCTTCTGTTCCCACACAATGCTGTTTTCCTAAAAAAAAAAAAAAATCACAACTAGTTCTATTTTTCATATAGCCAATTCATATACCTAGAAACAAGGAATGAAGGTCATACCTACAGAATAGGAGACTGCATTCTGGGAAGCAATGACTTTAAAAGAGATTTAGGAACCACAAGTTCAAGGAATTCAATTTATGCTGATAGGAGGAAAGCACTAATGTGATCCTGGAGTTATAAAAAGGAGTAGAATTGCTGCATAGATCTAGGGAAGGGATTTTACTTCTGTATATGGTATTCCAGTACAGGAATACTGCATCACAGTGCTGGGATATTGCATTTCCAATTTTAAATGGAATGTTGAAAAACTTGGAGGGTGCAGAAAAGAGGAAAAATGTAATAATGCAAGAGCTAGAGAAAAAGCCTTCCAGTGAGAGAGCTCAATCTGTTTGGTGTATCAATACGATGGTTGAGTTACGGTGTACAATTACCTTCAGAGAAAGAACATACTGGATACTGAAAGGCTGTTTTAACTTAGCAGGAAAAGGCACAACAAGAAACAATAGCAAGAAACTGAAGCCAGATATTCAAATTAGATGTAAGTTACAGCTATCTATATAATTTCCATTTGTCTGTCATAGGCCATTCAATTTCACACAGTTATGTCTATGCTGAGCCCAAATAATCTTTGTCTAAAGCCTAATATGTGTCTTGGGTAAGGAAAATCTTCCAGACAAATCTCTAGTTGAAGACACCAGGAGATAACACTTCCCTGGTTAGTTTGGTTCAGTATTTAATCACCCTCAGTAGTAGAAATGTAACAGTACATATAAAAGATCAAACTAGATGATCTAATGACCCTTCTGACTTTAAAGTTTATGCATCCATGACTAGAGAAATGCATCTAAATAGAGCTGTATGCACCTTATTATTATATTTCTACGTCAATGCGACCATGACATTTCATGACATTGCTTTCTTTCAAATCAAAAGCCCTCCCCTATGCTTTCATGTTTTTTCTGTCTACATTTGTCCTGTCTCAAAACCTGATTTTGTATCTATCATCCACATGAGCATGGGGACAAGGGGAAGAGGGGCTCCCCTCCCAAACTACCATCTGATTTAGTGCAATGGAGAATGAAACAAAAAGATCATTTTTTAAATTGACTCAGGTCTCTTTCTTTTTTATGCCAAGATGACCCAAATGCAAAAACAGAAGCTGTCAGTGTCACCTTCCCCAGGGAAACATACTGCCTCTTAGAGCTTCGGTGCCCTGAGTCTTCCTCCCATCCCTCACATGCTTATTTGTGCTCTGCTGCTCCTTCCTGTACATCCTTCTCTCTCTCCCTCCCTCTCTCTCTGCGCTGTTGCTGAACTGCAGCTCCCACAGGAACTTGCACAATCAGAAACAGCTCTCATCTCAAACAGCGGTGAATCATATCACCTGAAGAAGAGAAGCCAAACAACTACCCTAGCCTCATTGCTTATAAAGCATGAGGTACCAGTAGTTCTCAGACAGTGGTAAGACAGGGTTTTCTGTGAGATTCACTTCCCTGGAGATTTGCTGCCTGTGATTTGTGAGCTGTCACTTGATTTTTTAGGCACATATATATTTAAGGAATGTTTTTACAAAGCTTTTAGCCTATCGCATCTGAGAGCTGTGGGCTGCTGTGCCTGCTGCAGCTGCAGTTGCTGGTGCAACAGAATGGATGTGTGAAAAATAGTCATCTGAGCAGTGCCTGTGATCCTCCAGCTCTACTCTGTCTTCATTAATTGGAAGGCTACCGCGGAAAACAGATGCACTAACTAAGCAAGTGCCACACTGGATCTATCACTGTGTACTCTTCATTGTGGAAAAATGGTCAACAAAGACATGAATGGATTTCCAGTCAAGAAGTGTTCAGCTTTTCAATTTTTTAAAAAGAGGGTAAGGATTTTCTTTCTTCTTCTATGTTGTTGGTTGGTTTGTTTGTTTGTTTTGGGGGGGGGGTTGCCACAGTAAGGGGGATCCATTCATTGGCGAAGAAAAGTGTTTTAATAATAGTTTCTAACTGCAAGGAGAAGCCTGAATTGGTAGTTTTCTGTACACCAAGAGCAATACAATTGTATGCGAAGGCAGGGTGGGGGGAAACAGAATGACATAAGCCCTGTTTGCTGTGGATTACATCTCTCAGAGTTGTAACCACAGAGTTTGATGCAATAGTATGAGCTATTTTGAATAGAATAATACACTCTGAATCAGAGCCCAGGCTTGTCGCAGCATCTCTCTCTAGCTCCCTCCTCCACACCCACCTCAGGGCTTGACTTGCTCCACACCTTTCGTTCACTCGCCTCAAGTGCTTTATTCATCTGCTTGCAAAAAGATGCTTGCGCACTCAGTAAAATATGTCCTGATTTATAATTTGCCACATAGGCACCAACTGTAATCACAATTCTGGCAAGGGGGAAGAACGAAACAATACATGCTAGCTGCTGCTTGTCTTTTATCCTCTTCAGTTTTGATTGGAACGTCAGAACGATTGCAGCTCAGTCCTTAGATGATAAGCTGCTGGGTGCTATATTTGCCTGATAATGTCCTTAAGGAAATGTATTATTGAAACTCCACACTACTACTTTCAATGTATCTATTATACTACCCTGGTTTTTTAAGGATACTTTACTGCTTGCTCTCCATTTAACTGTACCTATGGCAACAAAATCATTTCCATATGGCATAGGACAGGTGTTTCTGAATAAAATGGGGCAAAATGAGAGCCAAGAAGCTTAGCTAGACTAGTAACAGAGACACTCTTATGGAAAGGATTTCCTGAGTATTTAGGATTCCAGACCATCTCTTTGAACAAACTGGAGTAGAACCATAGTAATTGTTCTATCCATTCATGCTATCTCATTCATTCTTTCTGTGCATTGTGCCAAGAATATGGTCACTGCATTTAGCTCTCCAATCTAAGCTAATGCAATCCTCTCCAGCCACTGAATTATCAACCAAGAATAACAAATTCAATGCACCAAATGACAAATGTAAAAAGTATTTATTATCATCACTGTTTATGTTGTGATGATGTCTAGAAGCCTTGCACTTGATAGCAGGCATGAGATATGACCACAGTCATTAAAAAGGCAATACCAAAAAGCTTAAAGTAAATTACTCATGATACCTTTTCCATCAGTAAAGTTGTCTGAGGTTGCCAAAGGTTTAAAGATTAAAACAAAAAATATTGCTGAGAAGGAAACAAAATCACTTGTACTTCATATACAAAGTTAAACATTGGCTGGTCATCTTCTATTTTGCTATTCAATACTAGGACAGAGTATGCATCTATTGTCCTGTGAGGAGGGAAATTGTTTTTGCAGAATGAATTTATGATGTCAGTTAATTTATTTTTTTAGATTATTTTACAGCAACTGTATGTGGAGAAAATGTCTTGGTAAAAAAACTCAAAATTGGGTCAGAAGAAAAATGTTTATTGTCAATACTAAGGATTTTGCTACAGCAGATTTTCGATTTTTTTACTAATGCCATGAAGATAAATGTAGTTTTTATAAATTGGTTTTACTGATTTTATAAAGTCACAAGGGTAGAAAATTCCCTTCAACCCCATTTTCATCAATATGCAAATGTTTTCATTGATGTATCCATTAACCACACAATTCTCCATTCACAAAAAGGACAAATGTCATCTATCTAGCACCTGAATCAATGTTTGAACTATGTATGGTACAAAGGAAGAAAGCTGTCCATTCCTAATGTTCATGTCTTACCAGAAGTGATGCAGATTTACAATGAGGAATCTGGTAAATGATGAACTGGCTATATATATTGTATTTGATCAGCTGGAGACTGGGAGATTGTTAGGAGCAGAGTCAATTTTGTGCTATGTCAGTATTCTGCATATATCTTCTAAATGTCTACTGAAGAAGCCAGTGAAAAAATACATATATAAGTCATCCAGGAAAGCCTATGGTTTAAGCTCTTTGATGCAAACATAATAAAGTTATACTGTTACTGTTATTATCTTCATATAAGTAGCACCTAGAAATCCCAACCAAATTTGGAAGCCTGCATTGTACATTACGTACAAACAATCCCTACTTTGAAAAGCTTACAATCTAAATGGACAAGATAGGTGTTAGCCCCATTTTACATCTGGCCAAATAAATGCAAAGAGATGGATTAACACTGACTTTAGTGGCCACTAGATCTGATCCAAATCAACCATTAGGCACTGCTGCTTTGAGATACAAACTACTAAAATGTAGCCTACTTGTATCAGGAAACAGATCCAAATTGCCAGAGTTAGTTCCTATGACTCTACAGTAGTGAATGGAGATATGTGGGTACCTCCTAAGGGCAATTCAGATAAGCATCTACCTACTAGAAAACTAGGCTGCATCAAACCAGTTGGAAATGCAGGGGAAGTGTCTGAACCTTCATTCCTCTGTGAAATTTAGATGTCTGTTTCAGGGTTGGAAGACAGGCACCTAGAACCTGTCAAGATCCAGATCACCTGGAAAGGGGTGCCCACCTTAACTAACAGTTTACCGATAGCTGCACTGAGTTTAATATAACAGTTATGAATGATTTCAGTGGCAGTAGTAGAGGTGCCTATCTTTTGCCCAAGCATATGGCAGTAAGAACAACTGCCCAGGAAATCAGAAGTCTGAGCTCTAGGCTCTCCTTATCGTGAGATTATGCCCCTTGAAGTTGCAGAGAGCAATTAATTTATCCTACAGCATAGTAATTAGGAAAAAGAGCCAGCTATATATTCATTGTTTCATTTTCAATACAGCTGAATAAATTACATGGCCCAGGGTAGCAGAGTAGTCAAAGCACCTTGCTGTTCATTCCAAAGTGCAGACAGATGTGCAGCTCCCCCATCTAACTCACAGCACATCACAGAAAGCACCATGAGTTAGACCAATTCTACCAACCCAACAAATGCTCACTGTTGGATCAAGAAGGTGGAGGATTGAGCTCCATTTAGGAGCTGATCTAGTGAGAGAGGTTGCATGTCTGCAGCCTCTTCCCCTAGCCCTGTCCCTGCTCTCCCAGCTCCGGTACTGTCTCGGGATGGGAAAGGGAGAAGGTAGAGGAAGGAAGTCTGTTCTGGAATTTACCCAGCCTGCTCTGGAGGAGGGGGATAGGTGGGTAGGGCAGGTCCACCCACCCTTCCTCCTCCAGCATAGGCTGGGCAAACCTGAGATAGAACTCCCTCCTCTCCCTTCCTCTCTCTCATCCTGAAGACAGCACTAGGGAAGGGGCTAGGCTGCTTGAGGCCAGGCCTGCTCCTAGTGTGCACTAACGGAGGTAATGAAGGTGCTCTGCTTTGCAGCACCTTCATCTGAACCCTCATGCAATGAGGGTTCATTTGCTATGTAATCGAGCAGTTTAAGTGTTCTGCAACCATGACTGAACAACAAAATGTAATTTCTGTCAACACCTCCAGAGAGAGAAATTAAATCCTTATTCCAGGCTTATGCTAGAAGCATCCTGTCTGTCAGTTATAAATGGGCTCCATATCATTTGAGTTGGGGGTCAAAGGTTGTCAGTTGTGCTACTAATCCCTTCATTCCCGGTGAGCAATTGACAACTGCAATGGGAGTGTCTTAATGACACTAGCACATTGGATCAGGTAGACCTTTGACCTTTTTTTATAAAGCTTTAATAAAATCAAACTCTTCCATGGTGTCTGCTACATATCCAGAATCAGTTCTGGGCACCATTCCTTCCTTCCCTCGTCTCCCAACACACATGCACAGACAAACTTTGGCCATGCTTGCTGGAGCTTTACTGCAACATAGGCATATTCAAACTATTTTTGCTTTAAAAATTCTCTTCCATTTCGATTAGCTGTTTTGCCTTGTTATTTTGCCACCTATCCTTTTAAACATTGTAGTCTTTCAGTATTCTGTGATGACAAAACATTGACCCCGTTGGGACTCTGGATAACCATATCACATGATTTCAGGTATTGCCTAATCATCTCTAAAGTCAGGAGGGCAGGTGGCTTTTGAAATGAAAATGCAACAAAGTGAAAATGAATGACAGAAATAGAATGTTACGCAATATGTAGAATTTACCGGCAATTTGCCTCTGCTATGGCTGTGATTGCAGCAAATAGTTTGGGACACCACCAATTTGAAATCCAATCAACCTGAAAAAATGACTTAAAAGGAGTTGCAGTGACTATGCCTGCCTCCTTCCTTTGCAGTAATCTTAACTTTTAGTTATAACAGGATTAGTTCTAAAATTTTCAAGCACAAATATGATTTTTAAGTTAACAGTGCCCCTCATGTTTCAAAAAAGGATGAGACATTAGGCTGAAAAAGGAGAAAATTTGAAACTAGGTGAAATACACACACAAATGTTATTGTATATACTGCAAGAAGCAAGGATATTTTGGAAGTGTATATCAACTGCGTGGCTGGGAAAGATTTTAGACTACTTCTCATTTTTCATGGCATAAAAGGACCACCATCTGGAAAGTTTGGGAGATCAAGATGAAATTATCCTCTGATACTGTACATTTTACTTTGAAATCCTCTGCATAAGCTGTTGTTGTTGGAGATGAGATGCCCAGCTAGATGACCGCTGGCTAGCTTGAAGACAACTCCTATACAGCTAAAGAATCTCCATTCTTCTCAGTACAGGTGGTGACAGCTTGACTTTTCTGAACACAAATACTTTCCAGAATTCATACTCTTCTGGCCTGAAGGGTTGATTATTTTTATCCTTCTGATCCTTGTAGGGTAACCGATACAATTTAATCTGATTGTTTTAAATGAGACTTGCATATGGTAAAACTGCAAAAAAATTAAAGAAATTCACTTGGCAGGTCTCCCAAGGGAGAGAAGTTATTTTTCTTTTTATTTACTTCTGCCTAAATTGCTGCCAGATGATTTCAGTATGGGCTGAGTTGTGGCATTTGCATAGCATTGTTCTCTTTTTTTCCAGTTTTCCCTCCCCACCACAATAAAGCACTTTGGATAAAAATTTGTGATGTGTGACCTCAGTTATCTGAAATAACTGAACATGACATATAACAAACAAAAAAATGAAATGTTTTGAGTTGTGCGCATGCTAAACTCTCTGTGCTTTATTCACTGGCTGATAATACTGTAACCTCAGCTAACCTAAAAAGCAAATACATACTTTTTCAGGGTAAGAAGGACATAAAATAATGATCAAGGGAGCACAAAAGTATCTTTCCTAAATAAATAACTAGGGAATGACTAATAAAAAATATGGCATGGATTCAGGATTTTTAGGTCTGAATAAGGATGAAAATATATATATATTTTCATCCTTCACTGAGAAAATTAATATCAAATAGGAATTTAGGTCAAGCCAAAGGGAGATCTTGAACAGAGAAATCCACATTTCATGTTTACAGATACTTAAAAGAATCAGTTTATGCAACATATGCACTTTTACTTCCAAGGCAGATATTCTACAACAGTACTTAACCAAAGGCTTTCTCCACATGAAAACCAGAAAGGCTAAATAACAAAATCATCCTATTTGAAGACATCTAAGATTGAAATGTAGCTCATGAGAGTAGGCTGCTAAAGAGACTGAAGAATAACCTATATACCTCTTTCCAGCATTTGGGCTTAAAGTAACTTGGCAGTGCTAGAGGTCCCTGAAATAAATATTCAAAATGTACTTTAAGTGAGTACATTTTGTGGTAGATTTTGTCTAAGAGAAGTCACTTCTTGTAGTCACACTTTCATAGGGCTAGGAATCCAACTCAGAATTAGAAGTTTTATAGGATGATGGTACTCTTCCTATGGGGAAAAAAAAGGTCTGATCATGAATATGCCATAAAAGATGCGAGTCTCACATGAGATGGATACTTGTTCTGTTAACTGACTGGGTCAATGTCATAAAGTAAGCATATTTTAAAGGTGATTTTTAGATATTTTGATCCCATCTGATTGCAGGTACAATTTTACTGGAGCGCAAATGACTGTCCTATATCATTTTTTCTGCCTTAGCACCTGAGAGGTGCTGAGCAGCTAATGTGTTAACTGGCATAGCCAGAGCTGTAAGGGCTTGACATCACCAAGAATTGAGTCCAAATGCTGTATAGTTACCAGAATGTAATCAGAGCCACTGCAGGTGCTGTGTGCACTGTGCAGTGAAAGCTCCTAAGGCAGTTAGGATAGAAGTAAGACATGCCTTGTACATGCTCTGAATCTTTCAATATTAATTGTGTTTCATAAAAAGGGGGTGGGGGAGGATTGGATCAGGGAAAAGGGAGGAAAAATTAGCAATGTGCCAAATCTAGAAATGAATGCAAGATCTGTCTGCGAGTAATAAATATCAATTGATCACAAAGGATTCTGACTTCTCACTCCTCCTCTGTGTACCCATATCTATTTTGGCATGTAAGATATTGTTAGTGTCTCTTTAAATTGGTATATGAGACAACACTAAGCAAGGGGCCATGGGGAAGTCTGTAAGCATTCTGTTTATATTTAAAGGCCTTTTAATAAAAAAGGAAGGAAAAGTAATTTAAGAAACTTGAGACACAACAATAAAAAAAAAGGATTAGAAGAAAAACTGGAAGAGAAATTCCAGAATAGAAGAGATGGAAGAAGAGGAGAGGGAAGTCTTAATTTCTTCCTTTTCCATTCCCTTTTTCCCTTTCTCTCCTCATTCTTCATTTTAAAAGCATGTCTTCCTGAGTCACGGAAACCATGTCTTGCCATTGATTTCCTTCATTCTTCTTGAAATTAAGAGGGTTGCTTGCCTTCACTATTCCTACTGGAAAAATATTCCAGCCCATGACTGCTCTGGTGGTTAGATATTTTTCATATTTCCAACCTAAATTAATTCAGACTCATTTGTTCTTGTTCCTTTAGCTTAAATAGCTCTTCTTCTTCCCTTGTGTTTACTCCCCTGATTTATTTATAGAGAGCAATCATATCCCTTCCCAGCCTTAATTTTGCTGAGTTAAAAAGTTAAACTCTTTTCATCTTCCCTCACAAGATTGGCTTCACAATCTTCTAATCATGCAAGTAGTCCTTCTCTACATCCATTCCAGAGAAATATATCTCTCTTGAACATGGATGACCAGATATGTACATAATATTCAAAATGAGGATTTATCCATGCCTTGTATGAGGACATTGCTGCTTTCTTATCTCTATAGGAAATACCTCTCCTGATACATCATAGGATTGCATTTGCATTTTTCATACATTTATCACATTGATGGCTCACAGTCATCTTGTGATTGAACAAAACACATAGGTCTTCCTCTTTTGCTGTCATTTCTGAATGAGTTCCTACCTTATCTTGCTGCTAATATCTAAGTGCATGACCTCACACTATTAATTAGTAAACTTAAAATTAAATTTCTATTATTCCAGTCCTCAAATCATCCACCTTTTTCTGTATGATATGCCAGGCCTTCATTGTATTGACAGGGTCTTCTAATTTTGGGCCAACACCAAAGTTCACAAACATATTCTTCTTTTTGAACCAATTTACTTAATGAAAATGTTGAATAGAAGTGGTCTCAAGACCAATTGCTGAGGGACTCTACAAGCAACTTTCCTCCTTTCTGTACAACCTGTTTTCATCTCCTCGTTAGCCAGCTTCTGTCCCATCTTACATTTCTTGTACAGATCATCTTCTCCATTTTACCTACAAATTTTCACATGTGCCATGGTATCAGAATGAAAGAAAGCAAAAGAAGGAAGATGATGAGGAAAGTCTTTGTTTCTTCTTCAAATACAGATCAGATTTATCATGTTTCTCTTGTCTAGAAAATAATTTATCTTGTCAAAGAAAAAAATCGGGCAAGTCTGGCATGCTGGTATCACACTACCCCATTGCCTGTTTGGCTTTTTGGTTCACCTCAGAAGTGTTAATTTTAATTTCTATAAACTTATTCCCATAAGCCCTCTCCTCATGTTCTGCATCACTGTCCTGGTAGAAAAATGAAGCAAAGTATTAATTTATATTTTGGTCCACACCTAGGTTTCCTTTTATCTCTGTGCCATCCTCCCTACATAGCAGACCATTTCTTTTTCATTTATTGACCTGTATCTGTTTTTAGATCTTTCCATAGTTTTTCTACCATTCTCAGGCCTCATTTTACAGGCATACCAATGGAATAACAATGATTTTTTTTTTTTATTATTTCTTCAAGAACTTGCCTTGGTTCATTCCACAGGAGATCAGATTAGATATTTCTTAAACCTTAATAGCACTGTGGTTCCTTTTCTTTCATGTCCTAGGTCTTATGTAAGATCAGTATCTGAGGAGGCAAATGTCATGAGATCTCTTTTTCTTCTGCCAAGTGCTTTATAAGACTATTTAAAAAGAGTGTGGAATGCAATTTTTGGAGCAGCTCTATCCTGACTGTGATGATGTCACTACTACTGCCATAACTTACCTTAACCTCTCTATCATTTCTATTGGCCATACATCTGAACATGGCTACAAGCCACTGCAAAGCAGGAAACTATGAGTAAGTTCCATATGGGGAGAACAAAGGGATAAAGCTTTACACTCTAGCTGGTTATGTAGGAAGAAGTGGTGCTGGTCATTACATTAGTTCAGCTGGAGAGCAGGCAGCCACATATGATCCCTTGAAAAATGGTTCCCCTGCCATGCTGTGAAAGTGATAAATGGGATCTGCAGGGACTGGTGAGAGCTAAGAATTCGGAGTGCCTTGCTATGCTTACCTCCTCCTGTCAATTAAAGGAATGGGACTATGGTTGGTTTTGATGGAGGCTAGAAGCCTGGGGTAGGTCAAAGGTGGACTCTTTGGGGAGAGGAGAATTGATATGCAGGGAAAAATATTCATCTTCCTGGTCAGTGTGATCAGACACACTGCTTGCAATGGCAAGCTGGAAGACCTTGCTAACTCAAATGAAAGGCAAGCAAACATGACTGCAGACAGCGTCTGCAAATGGGAAAACTGGCATTTAGGAAAGCTGCAACAAATCTCTCACAAAACGGCTATCAGTTAAATGGGGTCAAACAAGATTGAAAAATCAAAAGATCTGATACATTTGTTATATATGTATGTATGAATTTATTAAATTAATATGTAATACATAACTACTGAACAAGCGGTATGTAAAGGCTGTGATTTTAAAAATTGTTTTTTTTAAGACAGGGCTTGCAGAATTAAATTCTAAATATAAGGAGAAGGAGACAGATAGCAGCAGCAGCAGCAGCAGCAGCAATAATTTCTAGATATATGGCAATGTAACTGCATTAAAAAATCTGAATACATTCCAAAAGCTGACTTCAGGCTCTCTGTCTCAGGTGTGCTTAATGACATCTGCCCAGGCTTTCTCTTAGGTGGCTACGCATCTGCATCTCTGGAAAATAAGGAGGCAAGTGGGCAGGACTGCTCCAGAGCAGTGCTCCTGGTAACAACATAAAAGGAACAGACACCAGCCCTTACCTTTTGGTTTTACAGGGCCTTGTATGAGAGGCACACGAGCCTTGGTCAGGCCTTTTGTAATAAAAAGAATTCTACCTATTTACTTTGCTTGTCATCTGGTGAATAAAGAGGGGGTTTGGGAGTTGTGTTCTTTTATTTTACTTTCTGCTCTGGATTAATCAGATATTTATTATTGTTCAGTTATTATTCTGTGTTCATCTGTGCTAAGGCACCCAGAGATTTTCAAACAATGGCAGAGAGAAATAACATAATATTATTAAGCTAAGTTCTTGATATGAGGAGCAGCAAGAAGGTTCTTACCTGAACCATCAAGAAACATTCATGAAGGGTGAGATATTTCAGAAGGACTTGGCACATTGAATATCTGTTCTAAAAATCTGTTTAGTGTTTTGGTCAGTTATAGAATCAAAGAAAGAAAAGATGACTCTTACTGTATTTCTTTAATGTTGCTATAACCCTAGGTTTGTCCAGTGAAACACTATTAAACTTTAACAAGATATCAAGTAACTAAGGTGGAATAGATTGAGACAGGATGATTAATTTATGCTTTCATGGTGATAAAAGTAAATGTCTTTGTGTAAAAGAAAAAAAAAAAGCATAATGAAATCCCACGATGATTGGCTGACAGTCAGTGAACCACCCAGTTCTTCAAGTCCATCCTTCCTGTACAATTAACAATCAACAAAGAGGCAGTTAAAAGATGAAGAATTAATTGTTCACCCCTTAGCATAGATATGATAAGGTTTTTGTCTCCAAAGCTTGGGTCTTTGGATTGAACCCACGTGTAGTGGGATAGTCACAAAGGGATTCCATATATTACACCATTACAAGGTTCCTCAAGAGGGAAGCATTTTGTCTAGCATTTAAAATGGGATACAGTGAGCTGTGGAAAGAAAAGGAGGCCAAAAAGAAGATAAAAGGAAAGTAAGGCTGAGGGAGGACAGACTGTGATATAATAAAACCTATAACAACGTTAACGGTGATGCTATGTAATGGTAAAATGCCAGCTAGTAGAAGTTCCAGCCTGCAGATAGTAATTATGAACTGTGATTCACTTGTTTGAACTTCTATAAAATTCTCTTCTATTGTTCTCTGTAAGCATCCTTGAAATTACAGAGTCTAGAGAAAACAATAATAATAGTAACAATAATAGTTATTATCATTATTATTCTCATTGTAGCTGTTATTCACATATATTATGTTCAAGATGTCATCTCTGTCCCATACATAAAGGCAAGATCTCCATGAACTGCAAGGGTGAATTCACTTGCAAAGGGCTCATTGCAAAGCCATTTGACTTCTAAGGCACTTTAGCCACTTACTTTGGGTTTGGATCATCAAGGATTATCACCCACTTGCAATGATCAAAATGTACATTTAACACATTTTTGCAAGTGTGTTTTGACCTCATACTTCTTTTTGTGATATTGCCCTAAATAGTTTAACTGTATATTTAATTCATGATCTGAGGTACTTACATGGAAATGAATAGACAGACTGGACTTTAAGCGCATGTCTTTTTCAAGAAACCTGCATGAGTACCATATTTGGTGGCTGAATTTGCTTTAATGAGTAAACTCAAAAGCTGTACAGAAAGACCTTCTTAAGGCTTGTCTACCCCATGATGGTGGTGGGCCATAGTAATCTTGCCCTACCCACAACTTGCCCATGCATGCTCAAAGGTCAGCTCCAAATGCAGATGTATGCCAGACAGGCTGATCTGGGATTAACCTTCTGCTCCTAATCTTAATCCCAGTTTCTGGAGTGTCTAAGGATAGCTATTGGGAGCAAGCAAAGAACAGCCTCACTGGATGCCTTCTGAGTTTGAAACATCAGCAAATGCAGGTGGGCAGAGCGTGGGAAAGGCATATTCAGGCTCCTCCATGCTAGACCTCACTCCTACTGGGATACTGACAAGCCCAACAATGTCAATTAAAGGAGAGCAGGCAAATGGAAAGGGAATGAATGATGGCATTATCAATCTAGCCTGTGAGGCACCCAAGACATCTTTTCAGGAAATTTCACCAATATTCTTCTCCAATTTACAAAACCAAAGCTGCCTGAAAGCCAGTAGTCTCTACATGCTAACAAGCTGAGGTTCCATAAGACACATGGCCTCCTTACAGCCAGCTGTATTTCATACTGGACTGTGAAGAAATGTTGCAGTCTCTTTTCCTCCATTGTGTTCATGTCCCCCTGTCTCATGCCAACTTGCTGAATTAATTTTCTCTGATGCTGATTTTCATCTGAACCAAAGCCTATTAAATGAATCCAGGCTTGATTTGAAAAAGGGAAAGGACGAGAAAGGAGACAAGCAAGCTCCTTTACTTTCAGCCTGCCAGACTGAGGCTGTTTTCTGATTTAATTTTCAGGCCTGCTTAAAATTAACTTTCTCTTGAGTTAAGCAGTATTTTAGCTTTATTTTCTTCAGATTTATTCTTTAATCATAGAAGGTCACATCAGCAGGTTCACAAGATTATTTGTAAATTTGTCCCCAAAGGGATGTGAAGCAAGTGAATTGGTTTCTCTAAGGATTGAGGCCATGGTAACTGCACTCCCTTGCTGCTCATTATGAGGCAGGCACTTGGACTTTATTGCTGAAGGATATTTGTTTTCATTGCTGTTTGAAAGAACCAAGCACTGCTAATGCTTCCATTCCCTCCTTTAAAGTAGGGCTTTCAGCAAAGCCACTGCTTATATTTCTGTTCTTGCTTCTTTGCCTGATTCATCATCTCTAGTTCTGCTATTTTGTGACAGCAAAATTATTAGATTCCTTTAGCAAAAGAGGCTAGGCAAAAAAGTACTGCCAATCTGAACACAGCTGCATTACCCCCGTTATGGCCACTGCTGGCACTTGTTCCTTGTCATAACTCATTGATCTGGCCAAAATAGTACTTTAGTGGGAACTGTAAAATATGTTATGCACATGGGGTGAGAAACATAACAATTTTGCTGCCCTACAGCAGAAACAGTTCCACTTTTCAAGCATGAAACTGAAATTGTGGAGGATACTCAAGAATGAGTCATGGAACCCAGCTGGTCTGGGAACTCCTGCATACTGTTACAGATAAGGAACAGAATTGGTGGAGTCATCGCTGACCGAGACATTGACACCCACCCTTCCCCTGAAGGGATGGAAACGTAGGAGTAAGAGCTTTCGTGTTACTCTGCTAGTGGGCCATGGAGGGGGGCATCAAGATTGCTTCTGCCCACCACAGCAAATTTCACAGCCTGACCAGCTGAACTGTAGAGCAGGTCCTGGATCTGGGTCTAAATAGTTAAATTGTTCTCTCTCAAGACTCCTTACACTTCCAATTCTATCCAAAACACTAGCTTTATTTTTTACAATGGAGCAAGTTCAGTACAGTATTCATATCTGAACTCTAGCGCTATATGAACACAGCACTTGTTCAAAGTTCAATCTATGTGTAGATAATTTATAATGTTCACACTGCCTTGTTTCTAGGATGGCAGGTAAAATGGTGACACATAAACATTAATGAAAAGCCTTTATAGTGGCAGTTTAAAAAATAATACCTCATGGAGTATGCCACTTAAATGAACCCCCAAGGGCAGGGTCTCTATCAATCCCAAACCCCTATATGACGTGAGAAGCCAAAAGTCAGGAGGGAGACTGGAATCTCAATTCATTATGCTAGACCTGTCATTTATCTTTTAGCCCATATATTTCAGTCTGACAGCAGTTCTCTGATGCATGATATCAAAGATTATTATATACTTGGAGGAGATGAGCAATTGTAACTTTTGATTTATGCTATCTAGTGCTTCTACTTCATGTTTAATACTAGTTCCTTTTTGAGCCCAAGAGCTTTAAAAAAAAGAGTTTGATATGCTTTTCAAGAAGTTGTTCCTTGACTCCAAAATAGTAAATTTAAACAACGCATTTAATTTTCTTAACTTTCATATAGTTATTTCTCCCACCCACACCTCCAAAACAAAATCAACTTTCCTGTCCCACCCCTACACCCACATAATAAACTCCACCAAGCATTTTCACTAGTCAGCTCTAGAAATGCCTTCTCTGCCCTCAGCAGATGCTGCCCTGGGCATCTACCCAGTTTGTCCATCAGATGGGCTGGCTGTGCTTGCATAGCTGAATGTTATCTGGCTCTTTTTAAAAAAAACATGTAATGTGTCTGTCTCTGCCATTTCCTCTTCTTCCTTCTCCTACTCTTTCCTCCTTGCTTTTGTCTGCTTTAAGAAAGGTAACTCTAGGCCAGCAGTTCCCAAACTCTTGACAGGTTGCACACCACCAATTAGAATGATACAGTCTTAAGTACCACCAGCAAATTTTTGTCATATAAAGTAATTATAATTAATCTGTTAACATACCACTGACAGGCCATCTGCGTACCACTGGTGGTATGTATACCACAGATTGGGAGCCACTGCTGTAGGAAAAGTAGCCCCTCCTTTTCCTATTTTCTTAACACAGGGACACCATGTAAAATAGTATTTGAAGACAACAGTGTCTGAATCAATTTGGTGCCAAAGTGAAATCTATATACATTCTGTTACCTGCACGTCTTTTAGAAAGATGATACTCCACTCTGATGTAATACTCATTATTTTACTGGATCAACCATGATACCTGTAATATACTGGCTTGCTAGGTGGAAAAAATATGCTTGTTCGAATAACATTTACCTGAAATTACATAAGATTATTTTGCAGAGATCAAAGAGCAAACGAACTCTGTATATGTGAAATAAGAGAGTCAAAATAAGCTGCTTCAGTCACAGGCTTCCCAAAAGTAACAGATTGCACAAGTGGGAGTCTCTAGCCCTCAAGCTGATGTGTCACTGTTAGTGGCTTACACTTCAGTTTGTGTTTCCAAAACAAAGATTTTTATTATAACAGTCCTGGAAGTGTTTGCAGGCTTTTTAGGAATAAAAAAAGCTTGGTAAAATTTCTGTGATCATGCCACCGGCAAAATACTAAGTCAAGAAGAAGGGATATAATGTAAACTGAAGAAAGAAAGCCTCTATTGTCCCCATAATTTGCGTGAGAGTGTGTTGTATCTGTTACTATACTTGCTAATGATCTCTTTTATATGAATGGCCATTTATAAATAACAGCATGAAATGTGACTTCTTTCCTTTTTCTGACAGTTCCCTTTTCTCTGACGGTCCGTGTTACTTGTACTTGTTTAAAGAACAAATTTCTCAAAGGGATGTTGTAGAAAAGTATAAAGAAAAACATTGAGGTGATAGGCAGCTTAGACAGGTGTGGAAGAAATTATTTAGGTTTCACAAACTGAAACATCTGTAGTTTTATAGGTAATGTTATTGTGAGTTTTTTACATTTCTTTATTTTCTTTCTTTCTTAGTCATTTTGTCCTTGTTGTTCATCCCCCATATATTAAATGGCAGAGCTTGGAGGAAATTTCAAGCACAATAAAATTCAGCACGGGCAAAAATATATTTGAAAAATATTAATATATATGTTGTTATTATGAGACAATTAATAAAAGGTCACAGCAGAGTTCAGAATAGGAGATGCCACAGCCATTAGGTCTACCTTTCTTATTTACTAATCTTCTGAAAGACATTTTCTTACAAATCTTAAAAGAATGCCATGCTTATAGCTCTTCAGCATCCAAAAAAAATGAACCTAATAACAGCTTAGTTTCAACTTTAGTTGTACTGTTCTGTAAGTTGCTTTACAAATTGTTCAAGCTTCATATACAGTCCTGTAATAAAGGGCAAATCTCAAACAGGTCCCACATCTATGAATTCATTTCTGTCACTGAACACATTGTGAAGAATTAAAAGAAAAGTAGTGATTGATGGTTTCAAAATTATCTTTCTTTTGTTTTATATAAATTTGTTTAGCAAAACAATTTAACTTTCTTTAACAAAATAGAAAAGGTATTGTAGGAGTCCTGTTGATGATATATCTCAACGCATTCTCATATATATAGCACTACTGGTGAATAATCACAGGAACAAACTGAAAAGAGAAATGGCAAATTCTCCATTTCCTGAAATTTCATATAAACAAGACACTTTTCCAGGAAATACACTATAGTCAGACCCAAGTTATGTTGCGTAGGAGGGATGTGCAAAATGGGCCCTATTCAATTCGGATTCAGGGACAGTGACTGGATTTGTTTACTTAGATCACTGTCCCTGATTTGATTCAGCTGAATCCAAATCTGAAGATTCGATGCTAATTTGGAGAATCAATGATTCAGACATAGGTGCAGCTTTGAATATTTTTTCTACACATGTCAAGGTACCAGGCATAGCTTGTAAATGCTGGGGCAGATGGAACATCTCATAGGAGTGCAAAGCCCCCTCCCCCCCCGCATGCTTGGAGATGAACCCAGAAGTGGACGGGAAGTACTTCTGGTCCACTTCTGGGTCTGCTGGGAAGCATGGTGGGGACCCCCTCTGTGACCCCCCCCCCAGCTCAGCAATTGTCCACAGGGGGACCCCAAGTGCTCCCCCAGGCCCAGGAGGCACCAGTTGCCAATCGGAGGGGCATGGGCCCCTCCCCTGTGTGCTTTCTGGTGGACCTGGAATTGGACCGGAAGTGCTTCTATTCCACTTCTGGGTCTGCTGCTAAGCGTGCTGGGGAGCCCCCTGCACTTCTGTGGGTCACTCCATGCACTCCATTATCACAATGTTCATGAGCCACCTGCTACCTAGAGGTATGTAGAAAAAACATTTAAAGTCGTGTCTACATCTGAATTGCCAAATCTTTCTGAATCTTTCCAAATTGATACAGAGCATTCTGATTTGATTCAGAGAGATTTAAAGGGTCCTTGGAGATTCAGCCACCAAATTGGGCTGAATCTCTGCTGAATCATATCAGGGACCAAAGCTGTGCACAGCCCTATTGCTTAGTACAAGATGCAATTCTATATCCTGCATGACAGAAGAAGACAGATTAGGTGATCTAGTGGTTCCTTTTACTCTTAAAAACTCTATGTATATACTAATTATTAAGGTGCTGTTAATATATGATATTATACAACAAATCAGTGGGAATTTAGGAAAAATAAGAGGTGCCACACCAGGCTAAAAATGGTAATTAACTTCAGACCACAAATAATGTCCTTCATAGTCTCAACACAATGACACTTTTAAACTAATGACTAAGGAAAGGAGTTATATGGTGTTTGGTAGTGTATTTAATACTCCATCATATTCTGCCATAGCAGCAGGTATTATTATAAAGTAATTATATATTTCTGGTGATGTGATATTTCAGCTGAAACTACTGGACGATGCAAAAATAATTCTTGCAAGTGATAATCTGAGAAATACATTTCAGGGGGAAAATACAGTGAAAAATGTTTAATGGAAAATATGGATCAATTATCTTTTGAACCCTTCCCCCAGTCCTGTGTATTCCTGACTTCTGCTGCATCTCTGCTCCCACTCATTGTAGATCAACACAGCTACATACATACATATTGAAACTTTCTTTGAGATCCTTGGTTGAAAGACACTCTATATAATTGTATTTAGTATTCTAAGCTGGAAATGTGAGAGCACGTGGGTAAGCAGAGTTTTAAATGATTATTGCGTAAATGTAATGAAAATGAACTCTGCAAACATAAAAGACAGACTAAGAACAAATATATGAGCAATGTAGACTCATTGTCAAAGGCTTTGGGGTTGTACTATTTGTGTTGCCTTTATTAGATTTAGATGAAAAGCATTAGATTGTGCATATGAGTTGCAAGCCATTTTTGTTTTGTTTTGTTTTTCCCTTTGACATGATGCACATAGAGAAGGTGCTGTACAGCACTATAGACAATGAATCTATTGTATTCTGTTCTGCAGAAGTGAGCCCTTTAGTGCTTGCAACTGATCTCAGACAGTCTGACATGATTACTACACCTCTCTTATTTATTCAGTGAGACAAGAATCCAATGAGACAATTGCCTATTTTCAAGAAGTCAAAAAAGAGCCTTAGGAGGTTTCTTTGTGTTTCTACATTTCGGACAAATTAGCAGTTCAAAAGGAAGACAGATGCAGGCAGCAGAAATAGAAGATAAATTGACCTACAAGAAATCAGGTTAAGGCTTTTTCCTCCACCATTCAAGTCAGTGAAAGTTTTCCCATTGATTTGAATGAAAGCTGGATCAAGCCTCAAGTCATCAAGGCAGTTAATAATGTGCAAATTATTATTCATTTATTATTTGTATCCTGTAGTCTCTAATGGGGTACAGTGCCAAAGTGGTTAAAGCATCTCACAAAGGCTCTGGATGTGTGAGTTCAAGCCCTGCTCTAGATTCATGCCAAATGCTGCCTGCAGAAGATAGTTCTGAATGGGCACCTAGTCATTTAGACTGAGAGGGTCAAAGGTGACTGGATATGATACTAGTAAAACATGTGCCTTAAGCATGATAATCCAATGGGCCATTACATTTCAGATGACCTTTCACCTGACTTTCTAGTCTGAAGCTTTAAGTTTATGTGTAAGTGATTTACCCAATACAATGGATTTTAAAGGTATTCAAGTGCTTACTGGAGTTGGATATCTGGATACCTTTAAAAATCTGGCCTCTAACGTTTAATAGAATCTGGATCTAGCAGTTCCTACTGTTAAATTTTCTTTTTTTTTTTACCCAAATTGCACACATTGTTATTGATGACAGGAAAAGTAGATAATGGGTGCATCTATATGTGTGAATTTACTGCACAGTAACCAAAATTACTGTGCAGCATGGGTGTGCATCTACACATGTATACCCATACTATGCAGTAAATCTTATGCCAACTTGAGCGTAAATTTGGTATCTGCATCATGTAGGTATTAAATTTATGCCTGATTTAGTTACTGTGCAGTACGCACATGTAGACACTTTACTGCACAATAACATTGTGTGTGGACTGACTTGGGACTAACGTTAGTCTCATGTCAGTCCACACACAGTGTTAATATGATTGAATGCGTGCATGTGTAGATGCTGGCCTATCCCACTTACTGCATGGTTAGTTACCGCGCAATAAATTTAAGCTAGTATAAATGTATGTGTAGACATGCTCAGTGAAATCTAAATACACTATTCTTTAAACTATTCAAATGAATTTAACTTTTGCATTCAAATATTATGGTAATAGATGAGGACAAGAAAAAAGTCCTGATGATCTATGTGATTATTTTGTTCAAGACCCGCTGACAGGCTGTGGCCGAAGCCCAAGAGCAAAAGCCTTACTTGAGTTTTGCTTTACATAAACTTCTCCATAAATTCACAAGCCATTAAAGCAAGTGAAAAACTGAAAAATAGTTTAAAACCATTTCATGGAGATGAGTTAGGAAGCAAGCAAGGGCTGTCTTCAAGTATACCTGATGTGTGGTATAGGAGTGCGTAGGCCCATTCAACAAAATAAGCCAGATCCATGGCTAATGTCAATGAGTGTATCACCACTGACTTCCACAGTACTATGGAGACTCACTCCATACACCAACAGAGTAGTTGAAACAATAGTCATAAGGCACTTTGCAAATATTTTGAACTATTTTCTAGGTACTAGTTCACCTAACTGCAATAATCATTTCAAAAGGTAAATAGAAAGGCCTTATGGTTCTAAATGAGTTGTCATTTTTCATCAGCCTTTCTCTGACCTGTCAAAAAAAAAGGTTTGCCGTGAGTTTGTTTACACTAACACAGCAGCCGTTCCTGAAAAGGGTCTGAGCACATGCCCCCTGTTCCCTGCCCACCTGAGGTCACCAAAGCACTCTACTCACAGAAGTTTGCCAATGAGGCTACCCTAGGCTTTGTGTCATGGGACTTCTTGCAGACATGTGGTATACTGTGAGCTCAAATGCCAGCACAGAGGAATAAATCCAGAACAGTCTCATTGTTGAATTTCCAGGTGGGGAGTGAATGTGCAGACTCGGGTGGATTGGGCATGCTCAGTCCATCCTTCCTGGGATCAGATACTGCCATGGTGTAGACAAGCTCCAAATGAACTTCCAGTGAGAACATCGCTTTCATTTAGGTATCACATATCACATATACCTCTTGTTACCTGTTGTGTTTATTGTAATCACAATTACAGGCAACAGTGAGTATCAGGGCCATGTTGTGCTAGATATTGTATTATACAAGCACATGGTAAGAGGCAGTCCTCATCCTAAAGAGCTTACAATTGAATAACAACTACAAAGGAAAGAATGGAAAACAGAGGCTCAGGACCCTCCTGGCCCTCAATAGCAGAGTCAGATATAGGATTACAGGTCTCATGATGTCCATTGCCCTCCCCTCCCCCCCTCAAAGTGCAGATGAACCTGGCATATTTAGAGAGCGCAGCCTTTCATGAATATGGGCAACATCAACCTTAAACCATGGCTGAATAGAAATGCTGCGTTCTGTCGTTTGGCCTCAGCCTGCTTTTTGTGATGCAATCTCATAGCTTTCAGGGACAGTGACAAATTATAACCAAGCAGGGAGCTGGTCTTCATTTTTCTTTCTAAAACAAAATGCAATTATTAATAAACAAAGTGATGAACTGGAGAAAAAATAATTTGAGGGGATCTGACAAACTGATTGTATTGCAATACTACTTTCCTCATGGAGCATAACAAATTAAATGTCAAAGACAACTAGAGAGCAGTGATCTATCTGTTTGGGCATTAATCAGCCTCCCTCTCATTTACCACTTTCTATTTAATTATCTGATGGCACACAGTATAAACAATGAACCTTTCATTCAACAATCTCCATAATTGTAATTTAAATGGATTTCCTGACAGTTGCCCTCAAGGCTGCAGGAAGATGATTCCAAAAGCTCAGTGTGCACAAAGTACATCTTACATAATGGACAAAGATTCAAATCCTGGTCTGAGGTGCAATTAGATAATGTCAGGCAAAGGAAAGAAAGGATCAGGTGAACTGCAATTGGAGTCAGAGAAAAGTGCATTTGATATCACTGGGACACTAAACTAGAACACGCATAAATGGACTGAGATAAGAATTAAGGCATTAGATAACGTCTTGGAGGAAAATGAACATTCATGTCAGTGAAACTGTGCAGCGTAAGTAGCAAGCTGATGGATAGCTATAAAAGTCAATGAGATGATACAAACTGGAACATTCATTAAGAATGTAAATCCTGAAAGAGAAGAATGCAAGCCAAACAGAACATTTTCTTCAGTCCCACCAGAAACTGTCCAACTGTTCCTTGTTGACCACAAAAACACATTATGAAAAGTCATGTGGAATAAGTTGGCACTGGTCTGAAGACATGAATTTGTGGTTGAATCAAATACATTTCTGTGTGTAGATTAGCTGCCATTGTTGTGTATGGATACGTGCTGGGACTGCAGTTGTGTTCTGGACTACAAAAGACAGAACAGACTGTAGCTGGCCTAAGTTGACAGAACATTCTTATAACGGTATCATGTCATGTTTAAATAAAAATAATTTGGTGGTTCAAAGAAGAAACTGGTCAAGAAATCAAGTTGTGAGGAGATTTTTGAAAAAAAAAGTAATTGGGGACAAATTAATGAATTATAGGTTGAATTTAACACATTTCAGTAGAAAGGATATCAGAACCTGAGTAGTGTTACACTGAGCTAGATTCTATAAGAGTTGTTATTGCTTAGCTCCTCTACATTTTGTTTTCCTCTCAGTCCTAATGTAGTTTATTCACGCACCGGGTTTTCCTGAACTAAGAAAAGTACTGTATTTCACACTGTATAGGTTGATGCAGTTTATAAGTCAACCCCATTTTTCTGATCCCAAAAGTGAGGCATTTCATAGATCCACTATGTGCCCAACACTTTAAAGCCTGAGTCAGGCAGCCAGCAGGTGCCTGACTGTGGTGGTCATTTTAAAACACAGGACAGCTATATAAACACAGTTTGCTGGTGGCAGCTAGGCAGAGACACTGCTTGCCTGAACTGCTGTATGAAACATCTGGCAGATAAGAGCAGGGGGCTCTTGGTCCTCAGCATGACATAAAACTGCACCCTGCTGGGGATGGGTGGCCTGCTGGGGCTGTTCATGGCAGGTCAGCCCTCTAGAAATGCCAGGTCAGTTATAACCTCGGAGAAAGTGAGAAGGGGTGCCTTAATAACCCCAGCCCCCCCCTCCCACCAGGTGGGTAATCACATAGTAGGGCCCAATAAGGAGGACCCATGTAAGAGAGTATGGGCTAGGTGCTCAGAAGACTGACTTAAGGCACCCTCGACTGGTCAGTGCTGGGGCCAAGACCAGAAGGGTCCAAAGGGCCAGAGGCCCACTGCAAGGGACTTCCAGGGTTGGGGGTCTGGGGTTCCAACTGGCCTTGAAGGTGAGGCCAGGACCTGTGTGGCCAAAAGTCCTGAGGTGGGGTGGGGAGGAGGCTCACCCAAGAGGGAGAAGAGCACAGGGAGCTTGGCAGCCCAGAATGAGGGAGGAAAACGCCACTTGGTGGGAAGGGATCTAGTTGGGGTCCAGACTAGAGTGTTATGGGGTCCAGCATGGGGCTGGAGATGTTAAGAACTTAGATGCCATTGCAAGGCATAGGCCACCATGTAGGGGAGGTTTGGAGCAGTGGATAGCACCCCCTGGTATCAGGGCATGTAATGGGTAGTCTCCCACATTTTCTACCAGTTATGGGAACAACAAAGTCATGGCAGGTGAGACTGGGGAGACTGGAGACAGGTTGGTGGGCTGACTTGAGACTTGGCCCTCAGCTTGCCCCCTGTCACACAGTGTATAAGTTGATCATGGGCTTGGCACCGGGCTCAGTGCTCAGCTGATGCAGCCCATCCCGTGCAATTGCACTGTAGAGACACCATTTGCCTAGGCACATCCCCATCCCCTGTGAATGGCACTGCCTGGGCTGCACCAGCTAAGCACTGAGCCTGATGCCACTCACGGGAGATGGGACCAGGCTTGGCACTTGGTTGGCATGGCCCAGGCAGCACCACTTGCAAGGGATGGGGCAGGCTTGGTGCCCAGCTAAGCAGTATCTCCATAGTGATGGCAAGGCTGGCAGGCCATGCTTGGGTTGGGCTGGTGCCCCATGGCCTCCAGGAACAGGGATGCTGTCAGTAGGTGAGGAAGATTAGGTTTGGCTGGACCAGGGTTCAGCTGGGGATGGAGTCAAGGATGGGCAGTGTAGGGGTGGTGGTAAAAGTATTGATATGATGTATAAGTCAAGGGTGAATTTTAAGAGTTAAAATTTATACTTGACTTATACACCATGAAATACGGTAAGTGCAATGCAGTATGAGATTACTGAAGAAATATTATACTATATTCCCTTTCTCCCAGCACCTTTGCTTAACTCTTTGCTGATGCACAGGCTGAAGTTCAATCTTTTCAGGAATGTCAAAAAACGTACAAAGTTAAAGCTCAGGACTACTGTGCAGAGAATTCTGAGAAGCAGGTATTAAAGAGTTTCAGGTCAACCTCAAAGAGGCTATCAGACAATTTACTTACTAAATGAACATTTAATTCATGCAGAGAGTCCTGTAGATAGGAAATGGTATAAATAGCCTTTGTAATGTCATAAATAATTGGCAAACAGCAGTTATTAGACAGTAAATGTATAGAAGTTCCTTGGTATTGCATATCTTGGAGTAGAACATTTCCACACAACATATATTTCTGTACTTTAACACACATTTCCCTCTAATTCTCTTTCAGGGGTAACTTCTCAGTCTTTAGAGCTTGATCAAACTATGTAATGTGTAGCAGACTCTTCAGAGAAGAAAGGTAAAAACTTCAAAACCCTGTCAGCAAACAACCAGAGGTCTCCCCAGCTACCAGCATTCCAGGCTTTTGACTAATAGCTGCCTATCTTTACTGGTTAAATGGAAACGTGTGGTCTCTATTCACAGGGACCCAAACCTCAAAGCAAACACATCTCTTCATCCTCTACCAGTCAGCCTTTAACTCCTATGTTCATTACATTCCTCCTTCTTGAGTTCTGATTAGCTCAACATTCTGCTCAGAGATATGTCCAGGACCTGAAACACTTCTTGCTCATAACGAAACTTTCCTCCCCACCTTTAGAAACAGCTAGTAAATATGTCCAATGTCACATATCCCCCATTTTTGGATGTTTCTGCCTCTTCCAATTGTGTTGCTTTGCTTTGTCTGCCTTCTGGTCCTGTATAAAACTTAGGGATTGCCCGAGTGGTCATTTTAAGTGTTATGCTAGCATTGTTATGGCAGGAAGTACTAACTGGGATCTGGCTAAGAATACTATAGGGTATATTTAAATGATTTTGCATGTTTCTCCAGCATGCAGTGTGCCCTTCTGCCCTCAACAAATGTTTGTTATTATGAACACTTTCATGGTATCTTAATATTGTCCACAAATTTGTGACCCACATGTCTGTATGCTCTGTGGTGTACACCTTCACATCCCTGGACCTACAGGTACTCAGTGCCCCTGGAAAAAAGGCATCATTGAGAGCACTAAAGTGAAAAACAGATTCACAAATGGCCATATCCTGCCTGATCTCAGAAGAGCCTAAATAGAACTGCAGTGAAATGTAGGCACCAAAGTGCAAAGGAGTGAATCAGGCAGGTGCTCCTAGGCAAGCTATAAAATTTGGTAGGCACCAAGATACAAGAGATGTCTCCATTTTTAATTGCAAAGGTCCACTTGGACTTCTTGCACAGAAGTGATGGAGTTTTACCACATATGTCATATAAGATATACATGCATATAACATATGGGCTTATAAATCCATGGAAAAACTTAATATGTTAAGTGTGCTCCAAGCCTAGGTAACAGCTTAAAAATTTGCCTACTGGTGTCCACATTTTGTCCCACAGCCTAGTGGTTAAAACACTTTACCTGGGATATAGAAAATCCGGCTTCTAGACTCTCCTCATCACAAAGATATTCAAATGCACATCTTTTACTTCTCAGAAAAGTGCCTTAATTACCAGACCATGAGTTAGGGCAAGTGGAAAGGGCATTCTCTATCTCTTTTGTTGAAGCTGGGCCTGTAGATGGCTATAAATGACTAAGTCATGAATGCAGAGACAGAGCAGGTAAGGGGGAATCTGACATCATGGCCTAGTGGCTATGCCACTTCCTGAGAGGGAGGTGTCCTGGGTTCTACTTCTTGCTGCCAGTGTTATTTTTGTTTTTTATCCAAGGGTGGTTAAATGTAAAATGCATAGAGGCCTAGGTGTAAGCAAGAGACAACCTGACTCCATAGCAAAGTGGTCACAGCCTTCCCCAGGGGGAGAAGGAAGAAAGGTCCTAGATTCTGCTCTCTCTTCATGCAGTTGCCTATGACTTTCCCACTCAGATAATTCTGTAATCTGATGGCTAGGGCATTCCCGTGGTTGAGGAAAGCCTGTTCTCCAACTGACATGGGGATTACTCTATTGGAAGCTATTTGGAAAAAGGCAGGAGCCACCATTGGTTAATTAGGTACTTGTTTCAGAAGACGGGTACCAGTCCCAGAAGCAAGACTAGGTGTGGTGGATTACAAGGTAATAGAGGTATCTAATGTGCAGCCTGCTTTAAGTGCCTCAGCTCCTGGGAATGGCTAAACCACGTTCAGGTAAACACAGGTTAGATACAGCTCTGTTCTTAGCATTCCCAGGTGCCTTCAGTCTTCCTGCATCAGCCTTTGAAGGCACCTACCTCTCTCCATTTTCTGTATAATACTCTTAGGTGCTTAAATCAAGTTTATTTGGATTGCACTTTGGAGGTGCCCAGGTCTCCCCATAAATAGCATAAAATCAGTGATGTAAAGAATGTGTTATTCTTAAAAATAAGTTGGTATTAATGATTTACTGATCTTAAGAATAATTTCTTAAGATTCTTAAGAAGTCTATCTAAGTGCCAGTGGAGATCCAAAGCATTTAAACCCGGCCAGACTGGATAGCAGAGAGGTCTAGAATTTAGCCAGGGGGGATGCCTAAATGTTGGTACATCCAAGATCAAAATGGATCTGACCTCTTCTCCAAGTCACTGAAAACCCTCTGCTCTCCTTCATTCAGCACCCTGAAGGATCAAGCTTTTAGCAGATGAGCCTCTGGCTAACAGCCTCTAGCTATATTTGCTGGACCTGTGTGCGTGTCTGTATATCTTAGGAAGAATCATTGGGTCACTGTTCCTCAAAGCTGAGGATGATCCCAAAGATAGTCTCGAAATACAATCTAATGATGGCACAAGTTTGACGGAAATAAGTGGAGGGCAGCTCTAGTTGTGACAGTGCCCTAAGGATCTGGTTAATGGTTCTCTCATGGAAAATATGGCTCATGATTACAGAGAGTGGGACAGATTTATGAATTAATATTTGACTGAAGTACAAAGTGTGCTGAGTCAACTGATGTCATTGACAACTGAACCATATTAAATTAAAAGCTGTATTTGTTTGCCGTTCCATAAGAGGAAAAGGCAGGATTGAAAGGGAGAAAAAAACCCTGGAACTGGCACATCTTATTTAATCACATCTGGCAATTTTCTAGTCTGGGGGGATTATCACTGCTGGATAGCATGTTTTCAGAAAGTAGAGCAAATAAAGAAGCTAAAGGAAAGTAGACTAAGAAAACAGAGCCCATTTTTTTTTAAATTGTGTAGATAGATAGATAGATAGATATCATATATTTGTGAAAGATATGTTTGGTATAGTTCCTTTCAGGTGAAAAGGTTATTTATGGTAGGTAGTACAATTCTAATTTTGATTAGGATTGGCAATAGATACTTCTCAGAAAGTTCACATGCAGATGAGAGAAACATTCAGAAGCATAGAGGTATATGCGAACCTTCTGTGAACTATCAGTACCTTGAAAATTGGCAGGAGTAGACTTTTCTTGTGAAATTTTCATCAATTTTACATCTGGTTCCAGCCAGAAATACTGCACGAACAGCTTTTGGCAAGTTATGATGATATTTCCTGTTCCAGAAAACCCAGAAGTGCAAAAACATTCCAAGATGTGATATGGGAGAGATGCATGCATGTTTCCTCCTAAAACTGGATGAGATTAAAGGGTATGAAGGTGATTCTAATTCCAAATTAATTATTTTGATTTATGTTAAAAGGGATTCTATAGTTAAACTGGATTTCCCAATATGTGAAAAGTTTGAAAATATCAAACAAATATTCCCATCTCAAATGGGGACAAAAGGTCAAAGTCTGAAACCATTTTTCACAAACCAAAATCCTGGGGAAAAAATCATTCCAAGTCACTTAAAATTTGTTGTTCTGATAATTTAAAAATGTGTTGTTTCTATTTCAAACTTTCTTCTCATTTTAGTCTCTTTTTGGTTTACATTTACAAGCATTTCAAAACAAAAAATCATTTGATTTGAAAGCCAAACTTTTCTGATCTGAAAATGTAGAAATGGAGTGTTTTGACAATCTTTACTTTTTTTTCTCAAAAATATTTCAAGTTCAGCAATTTGTTGAAATGTACCCTGTTTTCCAAATATTTTTGATAAAAAATATTTCCAAATTTTTTGTTTAAAAAAAGGTACACTGAAAAATGCCCAAGGAACTCTGATTAATAAAATTCAGGACAACATTTGGTGAGCATCATACATTTATCATGGGAAATGTGGATTCTAGGTAGATCATACAAGGACTAACATTTCACAAATGAATCATATTCAGTAATAGTGAAGTTGTGGAAATATGGCAGAATAAAGTTTCCAGTGAAGAGTGAGGAAGAGGTATGGAAAATCCTTTTTTTTTTTTTTGGCAAAATGAAGCCTGGAACGTGTATCCATTTGGTTCTATTCATTTTGGTTATGCCATCTCCATTGCGCAGGTCATCTGTTCCTGCTATATGAGAAAAGTGGGAGTTATCTGGAGAGTTTAGAGTTATTCCTTCTTTCCATGGTAATGTAGGGATCTGTAAATGCAATTCAAAATAGAGAACTGCTTCCTGCTGCAAGGGAACAAGCTCTGGCTTGTGTATTATTAAGAATATAATAATAAAAGCAGAATCATATATCTTGTCTAACATAAGTGCTCCTTGCATTGATGTGAAGAACAATACAGCCAGCCCTGAGGTATCTGAGTGCCTCACAATAAGCAATATAGCTAACATAAATTATTTGTAGGATGTTGTGGTTTTGTTTGTTTGGTTGGTTTTATTTTTGGTCTGCCTGGATCCTTCTAGGATGGGAGAAATTGAATGATAATTTTTTTTAAGTTTATCTTTTCTGCTGTTCTTTGTGATTATTAATGGAGGCAAAGTCAAAGTAGTGTTCATTGCACTTGAAATAGCCCAAATGAAAAAAGCAATATAGATGGGAGAATGTGTTTTAGTGTAAATTTACAATACTAGGTGTATGGAAACCCTTTGAAATGCATTAGGGTTGGAGCTGGTCAAAAACCTGCATGCTGACTTTAAAATTCATATATATATGAATTCTTATATATATATATATATATTAAAACATAACATTTCAATAAACTTGACTGAGTCAGTCTGGAAAATAATATACAATTGACAAACCTCTTCATAAACCTGATATTCATTACTAAAAGCCAGCTAAGTCCAGGGAAATAATTTTATTTTAAAGTCTGCAGTTGGCCTTGATGTTTCATAGAGGCTGCCCATCCATATTTCCATTTTCAAGTCAACATTTTAAATGAGATATTTGGACAGTCATAAATGTCATGAATCATTGTTAAACCATTTAATGCTCCAGTTTAAATTCTGATAATAACAGTTGTACTCCTGTGTATGTGATGCAGAATAGCTTGTGAATTTAGAAGGCAGATTTACAGTTTTCCTATGTGGGGACTCTAAAGAAAGTTAACCTGAATCAATTAAAGGTATGCATTTTGAGTGAATTAATTAAATTGCATTAAACCCCTGTGTAGATGCAGTCATTTAAAATTCAAGTGGCTTCAATTCAGTTTAATTTACTTCACTTTGGAAGCAAAGTAAACTAAATTGAATTGATGCCATTTTCATTCTGAATGAGTGGGACTAATCCATTTTAAAGTCACTTTTCTAGTACATTAATATTAATTTTTCTGAGATTTCTGATTAAGAATGAAAGTGATTTATTTCAATTTAGGTTAATTGATTACCAACGTATATTAAGATAAACCAAATTAAGTCTACTTTGATTCTTAAGGTGTATGTACACACAGTTTAACTCATTCACTTTAAAAGTTAATTTGCATTAATTCTCCTGTTAACTCCAATGTCAAAACAATCTAAATATACATTCCTTTTCCTAGCCCTGACTTATTGCTGCTCACAAATATATACAAATACAGCTACATGGCTTTTTGAGTTCCAAAGAAAGCAGCTGCTTCAATACTCAGTTCCAAGAATCCAGAGCCAGAATTGTTTTGGATTTCATTTACTTCAGTAAGGCTCTGCATATGCATAAAGACAGAGCAGTATGAAGGGGTCAAAACCTAATCTAGCTTTACCAAAGCAACAAATACCTAAAAGTTGAACAAACACGTGTGTGTATGTACACCAAAACATTGCCCGATTCATTATAGGAAACCTGGGTCCTTTCTGAACTGTATAGCTAAGTGGACTGGTTTCAGTAGATATTTGAAAATGCATTTGAAAGAAAAATAATGTTTTTGAAATCTCATGCATTCAAGATCTCATCAGATTTCTCATACTTCTGATTGTTAGGGACCTTCCCAAATTAAAGCAGAAGTGTGCTGCTCAACAGCTCCTTTAATCTTGCTCTTTTCACCATGTGCTCCCTCACCTCCCCACCCATGATTGGTGGAGGAACCCGGGTGGCCCTGCCATCCACCACTGACTGCCTAGGAGGCAAAAAACATGATTTTAAATATGCCGTGGTTTTTGCCTCCCACCACTGATTGGGAGGGGGACCCTAGTAGCCCTACACTTGCTGCTGATCAGCCAGGAGGCAAAAACCACATCATATTTAAAACTGCAGTTTTTGCCTCCCTGCCAATCAAAAGCAAACAAAGTGGTGGAACAGATGGGGCCTCTCTCCCAATTAGCGGGGATATGGTAGGGGGGTGCATGGCAGAAAGAACAAGATTACACAGCACAGCACACTTCCTCCATGATTTGGGTCCCTACCTGTTGATCTTCATAGATTTCATAGATTTTCATAGATTTCGTAGACATTAGGGCTGGAAGGAACCTTGGAAGATCATCAAGTTCAGCCCCATGCCCGAGGGGCAGGAAGTAAGCTGGGGTCATAGGATCCCAGCAAGATAAACATCCAAGTCTCTTGAAGGTGTTCAAAGTAGGTGCTTGAACCACCTATGATAGCAGTCTGTTCTAGGCCTTGGGAGCTTGGACGGTAAAGAAGTTCTTCTTTATGTCCAGCCTGAAATGGTCCTGGAGGAGTTTATGATCATTTGACCTTGTCATCCCTTGGGGCACTCTGGTGAACAGGCATTCCCCCAGATCCTGTTGAACACCCCTTATAAACGTATAGGCGGCCACCAGCTCACCCCTGAGCCTGCACTTTTCTAGGCTAAAAAGTGCCATGACTCTCAGCCTCTCTTCATAAGGTCTGATTTCCTGACCTCTGATCATGTGCATGGCTCTCTGGACTCTCTCAAGCTTCTCCACATCCTTTTTGAATTGTGGAGCCCAAAACTGGACGCAGTACTCCAGCTGCAGCCTCACCAAGGCCAAGTACAATGGGAGAACAACATCCTGGGATTTGCCTGAGAAGCATCTATGTATGCAATCTAGTGTTTTGCTTGCTTTACTAGCTGCAGCATCACACTGAAGGCTCATATTCATCTTGTGGTCAATCATGACCCCCAAGTCCTTTTCATCCATAGTGCTAGCCAGCATAGCACTGCCAAGCCTATAGGCATGCAGCAGGTTTTTCATCCCAAGGTGGAGAACCTTGCATTTTTCAGTGTTAAACACCATCAGGTTCTCATCCACCCATTTCCTGAGCCTGTCAAGGTCAGCCTGGATCATCTTCCTGTCCTCAGGTGTGGATGCTTTACCCCAAAGTTTGGTATCATCAGCAAACTTGGCCAGTCTGTTTCTGACACCAATGTCCACATCATTAATGAAGATATTGAATAGTGTTGGCCCAAGGACAGAGCCTTGGTGGACCCTGCTAGTCATGGGGCACCACAACAATTGACTTCCATTGACCACTACCTTCTGGGTCTGACCACGGAGACAGTTCCCTAGCCAGCGAATCATGGTGAAGCTGAAGTCACAGTTGGCCAGTTTTGCTAAGAGGTGATCATGGGATACCAGATTGAAGGCTTTTTTAAAGTCAAGCTATACATCAATTTCTTCTCCCTTGTCCTAGGTCACCTGGTCATAAAAGGAAATGAAATTGGTCAAGCAAGACCTACCCACAACAAACCTGTGCTGGCTATTCCTCAGGGTGTTGCCATCAGCCAGCCTGTTAAAAACGGCCTCTTTGATAATCTTTTCTAAGACCTTCCCTGGGATAGAGGTCAGAGTGATGGGCCCGTAGGTTGCCAGATCCACTTTGCTCCTTTTCTTGAAGATAGGCACCACATTGACCTTCCAATCTTCGAGCACTTCATTAGAGCAAGAGTTCTTGAAGATCTGTGCCAGGACATGAGCTATGATGCTAGCCAGCTCTTTGAGTACCCTGGGGTATAAACTGTCAGAGCTTGCTGACTTGAAGGTGTCTATCCTCTCAAGGTGTTTCTTCACAAGGTCAGCATTGATAGAGAGTAAGGAATCTCCCTCACCCAGTTATTCCCATTCCTGGATGAGTAGGGATGTTCCTTGGGACTGGTGAAAAATCAGGCCAGAAGTGTGAGAAGAATTCTTTAATATCGTGTTTCTGTATTTCCATTTTCAGATCTGAGAACTTGCTAGTAAATGTAATTTATATGCACACACACATGTACGTGCACACACACATACAAAACAAAGCTAATGTAACATTTTTAACCAGTAAGGCTGGGGACAGATATTAAACAAACTGGTTTAAGTGATCAGAAAATGATTTAAACCTGTAATAGAACAGGACATTCAGTGAACATAAACCAGTTTCAAAATGGCCAAAACCAGTTTGAGATAAGTCTGATACTTCATTTAACCAGGTTTAACTGATTTAGCTCAAACCAGTTTATGCAATGTCTGTCCCAGACCCTTTCATCATTTAACCTAAACCAGACTCCCCCACCATCCCTGCATGCTCTCTACTCCAGCCCAACCTGGCTGGCCCTGCCCCTCTGCTTCCTGCTGCTAGCCCCAAGTGTAGACCAAGTGGCAACTGTGGTCAGGCCAGGCAGACCCGGCTATGGTGTCCACGGGGCAGAGAAGAGAATAACCCTTGTCCCTGCCCCCTGCCCCAGAGCCCCTGCTGGTGGTGTCTGGCCCTGCCCCTGCCTGGCTACTGTAGCAGCAATGGGGGAGTGACCATGATGGCCAGCAGTCCCCATCCCCATCTCCCCAAGCATGAGCCTCTTCCTGATGGGGGGCCATGCTGCGGGGCTGGCAGAGCTGCTGCAGAGCATGGTAGTGCTGTGGGGGGCCTGGATAGCTCTGGCCCAGATGCCGGTGATGCCAGAGACTGTTGCAGCTCTTCTCGTCCCGCAGCACAACCCCCTGCCACGAAGAGGCTTACGCTCCATGACATTATAACAGGGCTGCTGCCCCCATCAAAGGCCTTCCCCCTTCTGCTGCAGTGGCAGTTCAGAGGCACAGCCAGATGCTAGCCAGCAAGGCCCCTTGGTGGGGGCAGGGATGGGAGTTATTCCCCCTCCCTCCAGCATCCAGTAGAGGGGACAGTATGGGGCTTATTACTCCACAGGGAGCAAACACAGTGGTGATGGTGGGCAGACCCTGCTGCCAGTGGGGCTGAAGGGGAGATTAACCCTCCACTCTGCCTCCCTCTACCTCAGGGGCCATGGTGCCCCACTGCTGCGGCAGCGAGTGGGAAGTGCCCTCCCGGCAGACCCAGCTCGGGTCCTTACTGGTGGGACACAGAGGGGGGAATTAATTACCTCCCCCTCCCAAGCCAGTTCAACCCAGAGTGGCCCTGCCCCCCCCACCCCAGCAACTTCTCTGCAGCCAAGGGCACACTTTAGCACCCCACAGACTCTGGCCTAAGCAACTGCAGACATGTGCCTGCATTGCCTCAGTCTAGAGAGAATGTTTGTCCTGTTACATACCGGTTCAGCCTAGGTAGGCCAGACTAACCTGCAAAGGTTGAATCAGTTAACGCTCTGTTTTTTTAAATGTCTGTCTGTAGCCTAAATTAAAAGGTTCAGAATGGTCTGAATCAAAACCAGGAAGAAAATGGGCTTGGAAACTTTCCATTCTACCCCCCAAATTACCCGTCCATTATGACAGTGCGGGGGGACCTTTTTTGCCAGGCGTGCCACAAATTAGCTGTGTATCTTTTACTAGTGCCACTCCAATTCCTTTGCTTTGCCTGATTTTCTGCTCTGCTTTCTGGTTCCTGAGCTCCTTGTCCAATTTACTGCTTTCCTATCCGCTTCCTGCCTATCTGCTGCTGTGCTGCCTGTCCTCTCCTTAGACTGTGGCATGCCACACAGAGGCTGCCCATGCCACTTGTGGCATGCATGTCTATGTTGACCATCCTTGTGTTATGCACTGCAACTCACCATAGATTGTACACAACTTCATAGGACAAATGCCACCTACTGATATAGGTAGATGACTAATGGTTGATGTTAAGCTATCATCACTAGGCTACTGAGTGAATGAACACCTCATTGCTGTAAGTAGGAGCAATTCACAGCTTTCAGGGCTATTGTTCCCAGCTGTTTGTAGGCTCAGGCAGATGTTGCTACATCAAGAACACTCAAATCATATTTTGAATACTTTCTTTAAGCACATCTGTGGCACAGATTTTTCAAATAGAAGCATCGATTCAAAAGCACACGATGAAGCCCCTAAGGAAAAATACTGACTTGCTGAACCACCACAAAGTGGCCCAATTGAAACCACAAATTGAACCTCATTCAAATTTAAGGGAAATTAAAATCTAGATCTGCATTTTCATTTCTTATGAAATGAAGCCATCATTTTATATTATACTGGACCAAAGCCCTGAAGCACGTCCATTGAACTATGAAGAAGTTTGGAGCTAGATGTCTTTGCTACTCACATTTGGTTTTTGTACTTGCGGAGAAGGCACAGCCTGGTTATTCTTTCATGAATTCTAATTCACCCATCCCTTCTTTAAACAATGAAGCTGAAGGAGAATCTGGAAGAACTATTCCACACAAGTGTCACTGGAACACTCAATAGATCATTAAATAAAAATTGAAAGAGTTGAAATGGATTGTCATTTACCCCATCAAGAATCAATAAAATACATTATACTTGCCTCTCATACTAAAACTAAACTGGAAAATAAAGCACTTGGCTTTGTCCAGGAAAATAATTGTTCTTGTCAGCCTACCAAGCTTTGGAATTAAGTCGAGAAACACAACCACGAATTTACTTGGAGAGTAATATATTTAAAGACATGCTTAACAATCATAGAACCAATTATGTTTGCCAAAATAAATATGTTGGATATCTGCCAGAATCAAAAGATTAATTTCACAATACATTTCTTGAAATAAAAACCAAAAAATAACCTCCCCCCACTCCAATCTATATAGTTGAAGCCAAAAAACTATGAATAAGGAGAACATAAAAAAAAGTCTTGCTGTCTATTAAGGAATTTAAGAATTGTAAAAACAGAAAAGTTTAATCAAAAACACATTTGGTTTTAAAATCATGGAAAATGATTCTCACTGCTTTATCTACTTTGCTTTTAATTTGGTACTTTGCTGCAAAAGTGTGCCAACATTGTATCTGCTATATACCGATATTTAAGGAGAGCATACTGAGGTAGTAAAAAATGCCAAAGGACCAGAAATACAGGCTAAGACCTTCCACTTCCACATAAACAGGGGGCCATGGAAAATGTGGCAACAGAGGAAGCACTTGTGCCCCTTATTTGCTTGGTTTCCATAGTGAAAAAAAGAAATGAAGAACACCACTGCATGGTAACTATAAGCTCATAGTCATCTATCAGTCACCAGTTCCGGCCAGTTAGATTTCATAATGTTTATTTGTCATAAGTGACCCTGGAGACCAGTTGCTGAAATATTGACTTTAATTGGTAATCAAATACTAAGCACAATGATTATGACTAATATAATGTAGAATGCTGTTTTCCTTAGTTAGAGCATCAGGCTTGTCTTGGAAGAACAAGTCACATCTATGTTGAGAGAAAATTATTTTCTGTCCTCCCCCATCTGTGGTATCTGACTAAAGCCAACAGCATTACATGGGGTGTGAGTCAGGGAAGAGTTTTACAGTAGAACTTTTGAGTGATTCCTGTACAGACATCTGGGCCAAGACTCTCAGGAAGAAATATGAGGATTTAGCCACAAAGTTTCCATTAATTTCAATGGTAGCTTAATGTATTCAGTTTAACAATCTCAGTTCTCCAATCCCTTCTAGACAAATAACTTTGGTATACGTTTCTGTCTTCTTATGTTAATTTTCTCCAAGCTTTCAAAGAAAGAGTGAAATGGGGAATTATGAGGGTTTTATGTTTTTCCTAATATTCATTTTAAGCAGTTCAAGCACAAAATGAGCATGGATCATGTTGCTGCCTGCATCATTCTGTAGTATAAAATAACTTTCAGGAAGGAGCCTCTAATGAGAACCTACTGATTTCTGCAGTGAGGAGAGATAACCTTTTAATGCAGACATAATAGATATCATTCACATCAGGTGGGAAGAAATTACTGAAAGGATGTAAGGAATACATAAATAAAAGAGAAACATCACCCATGGAGGTGACATACATTTTATTTGATATGGCTTTTTCAATAAACATGAGACTAGATCTTGAATGACGTTGTAGGTATTTTAATTAGGGCTTTGGCAGAATGTAGATACCTAAGTCACAATGGGGCATCCTAATCAACCCTGCTCAACAGCTGTAAAATTACTTAGGCACTTAGTTTTGGTTATCTATCAGCTCAGAAGCAATCTAGAGTGACCATTTCAATCTCTGATTCCTTGGGTGAGGACAGACTATGTCAAGTAGCTATTTGGCATGAAGCCAATGTCTAGAGCTACATGAACAATAGTAGTAGTGGTCATGGCGATTTTTTTTGCCCAATAGCTTACTGGGAAGGGAAGTCACTTAGAAAATACAAGACCTGGATTCTAAGTCCATGTCAGCCTGAGGAGATCCTAAATTTGCCTCCCATTTTCCAGGAGAGTACTGTAACCATTAAACTATATGCAGATCAGGTATGGACTTCTTCCCCTTTGGTGGAAGCTGGCCCACTAGGCAGCTAAAAGTGCAAGACTCACAGGCCCAGAAGGAAAACAAGCAAGTAGCATAACTCGGGAGCCCAGCGAGGCCAGCAGTACCTTGGGACTGGGGTGCTGTGGCTGCTGGTTCCTGCTGCTAACCTTATGTCAGTTTTTATTTAATTACAATCTAATTTAAAATGCACAAACTATCCTGGCAGCAGGGATAAGGGCCATGGTCTGTTCCTCACATAAGTGTGCTTTCCTCATCGAGGTGCAGAGTCACCGTCCCGCTTCCTGAACAATTTATTTTACGTTACCCAATCTTTGGCAATGGGACTGGAACATGTAATTCCCACAGAGGCACCTCCTCACTGGCTACAGAGCCAGTCCGTTTTGCTCACTCTCCCTTCTTCTTATGATTCTTGCACTTGATACTCTCTGGGGGCCAAATATAGCACAAGAGCCTCTCCATGCAAACCAGCCTAAGCAATAGCCTGGGTAGGGAAGCTGGAGAGATGGGTACAAATCTCAGACTGAGGCAGGTCTAGAGTCCAGGTTCCCCATTTCCTGGATGAGTACTCCTGTGGATACTGGGCTATATCAGTGCCATTATTATTCAGTGGGAGAGAGAATGGAATGCTATCCCATCTGGATCCTGAAATGACAAGACGTACCTCCTTTGCACCCTTGAGTCTTGGCTCCAGCTCCTGAGACGAGCAGAAGTTCAAATACAATCTTGCAGTTCCTATCAGCTATTTCAAGGTGCTTGCCAACTCAGCACTGGATCTTGTTCTCCCCATTCACTGTATTGTGATCCTAGGTGCCTGATCCTGTTGATCTGAACCTACTGATCTCAACTGGTGGTTAAGTGGCCTAAGTTATGACAACAAAGTGGAAGTGCCTAGAGTGTCAATTTGACCCATCATTACTGAGTGCTTGCAGTGAGCAACTGAGAAGAAGAAGAAAGCAGTAAAAGATGGTTCAAAGGGAGGGAAGAGTCTGAGTACTACATAAATCAGCCAAACCCAAGCTGGCTCCCAAATGTAAGTCTCGGTGGAGAGAGCAAGAGTAGAAAAAAGCTCAAGATAACAGAAGCTTAGCATACAGTTAGGCCTGAAACGAGCATTTTCAGGAGGACAGTGCCCAGAGAATTCCTGTAATATCAGAAGCCCAAAAGTAAACTAAAAATTAATACCTGCAAAACCATCTGTCTTGTGTAAATGAGGTGGGGTGGAGCTGCTGATACTGGAGGTACTTTCTCCTTATTTATATGCCTTGCTTCCTTTTACCAAGTTTAACATGAAAGCTTGTATCCAATGTGAAGTTAGATTACTGTCAGGGGTCTGTAATTTTGCAGCCATATCAGAAAACCATTAAATGAAAAATAAAAAATGACAAGGTGAAAGATGACAAAAGGAAGTTTATAAAGTCTTGTGTGTTTGCAGGTACGACGATGGATTAAAAGCCCAATGGTCAGCGTAGAAAAGCACCCGAATGCCAGCCTCAAATACCCGGGGTCCACTGTGATGCACATACCTCAAGGGGAGTCAGAGCTTGAGTCTTCACTGTGCCAGACATGCTTGAGTGACCACTCTTTTCAGCAAGGGATTGTTCCTCAGGATGCAGAATCAAGTTCCTGGGAAAGCCACAGAAACTGCAAAGTAAGTTTGTCTGTTCTTCCTTAGAGACCCTGCCTGCTTGCTTCCCCGTAAATAGTGCATGTGCAGGATAGATTTCTGATAGGGAAAGCACAGAGTGTATCTATAGGATGTAGTTTTGTGACAGCTTAACCCTTAGACTTCCAATAGAATGATGGCTTCTTGAGTCTAACCCTCATGCTTTAATTATAAGACCATCTTTGCTCTCCCTGATTTCAGGGCCCAGGGAGCCTATCTTGTTGATACACCATGTTGCAAGAAGTAGTCTGTCAGAATTCACTACGACTTTTGCTTAGGATTTCTTCTATAGCCACATTGATGTGGCAGGCTATATACCAGTTTACTCCATGTACAGCTTCACTGAACACAGTGTGGTAGTACTGTCTGAGTCTAAGTCAGCGCAGAATGGGCACATCCCAACAAGCAGGAACATGTGTTCCCTGGGGACAACCAGCAGCATCACATACTTGTGCCCCTGTTAATTGTCCCCAGGGAATACCCCTGCATGCATGCTCTGGCAAGTTGCCCCATAAGTGGGGTAGGGGAGGCTGGGGTCACCACCTGGGCTGTCCCCAGAAGCCTTACCTGGGGTCCCAGGGGGCTTCCCAGGGCTCCAGCAGTGGCAAACCCAGGGCTCCAGCAGTGGAGCCTGGCTGGCAGCTGGAGCATGGCCAGGTTTTAGGTGGCATGCACTGCCACCACATGCACCATGCCACTTTTTTCTGGTATGGGTTTTTTTGACACTAGGATCTTCTGGTGTCAAAAAAACCTGCTGAGCTGCAAATGAGCAGTGTAGTGAATGCCTGCATGCATGTGCAGGCTTGTATGATTTGCAGTGCCACAGTTGAGTCTGCAGTGCTGCAAACCACATGTGCATGCTCATGGGGGTATACCTAATGTGTCCAATTGGATTAAAATGTTACTTTGTCAGAGAAGAGGATAATTTTTCCACTTTAATATGTTGGTTGCATTTAGGCACTGAAATACATAGGCTGGATGTCAGTTTGCTCTTTTAAGTAGAAATGATAAAATTCTGCTCGCTGTTTTAGCATTGCAATGCAATGAAAAGTAAAATTCTACCCAGATTCTTGTGAAGATACAGAATTAATCATTGAATGGCTGGACGTAAATAACTGAGTAGGAGTTTAGTGAGATTAATTTAAGCAGAAAAAGGTGGCTCTTTTCCCCCTTCTGAAATATTCTTCTCCAGTAGAATATGTTAAAAATTAGTCACTACATTTTGGAACTCCTTTAGGTCTATATTATACCAACGTGGAAGATGCAAATGCTAGGGAGCAAGATTGCACTGAAACAAATTTTCCTTGATGAAAATATCTGTGAAAAACTGCTAAAAAAACTAGGCAGAGATCATCCAGGAATATGAATGAGTGAAGACTGAAAATAAACATTCATTGTTCCAGGGTGAGCAAAAGTGATAAGGATATCCCTGCTTAGCTTATATCCAGGCACCATCACAAAGGCTCACAGCAGAAACCCTTTTTATGATAGATCTGCTGCATCTTTGAGAGAGGAAGAGAGAGAAAGAGAGAGAAATTAAAATAATTGGTATAATGAAATGTTCTACGAGAAGAAGCCCGACACAGGCAGTTACAGTGAAAATATGCCCAAGCTGAGGAATTATTTATTCTTTTGTTCACCAATATTAGCTGAAAATTAATTTTGTTCAAGCTGAAACTTAAAATTAAAAGCACAAAGACAGAGGATTCTGCAAACTATTGTATGTGCTATAAATCACATGCATTTTGGTGCAGCTGCACAAAAGGGCCTCACAGCTGATTTTCATTAGATTTACACATTCATATGGGATAGATTTGCTTGAAGGAAGATTTCCTCAGGCCTCTTGGTCTCTTTTCTGTAGGCAACTAAAAGGTGCTTAGTCAGCAGTGGATGCGTGAAGCAAAAGGCTGTTTTGCATATTACTTTAGGAACAGTGTAGCTTGGTGAATGCCTCCTTGGATAAAGCTGTCTAGCATATAAAGAATCTTTTAACTAAGTTTCTGCACACAAAGCCTTGGAGGTGCTAAGTGAAAGGTCACTGACTCTTTTATAGCAAAAGTATACAGGTTAAGTATATAGAAAAAGGTTTTAATAATAAAGGCTGTATGCAGCTCAATGTCTGCATACAGAGGCTTTTTCAGGCTACAAAAAATTGGTTGGCCAGATTCTGACCATGGTTACAATTGCCTAAGCATGTAGTAACTCAGTTGACTTAAAATCAACAAGAGTTGGATGGTGTCATTCATAGTTACGTGACTGCAGAACTTGGTTTTTATTAAGTCTACAAATATTGTAGATTGGTGCTTGTAACTGAAACTCATGCTTTTCTATTACTTTTCTTTTCCTCTCTTCTCCTGCTATCACTAGAGCAGTGTCTCCAACCTTTTAAAGTACCAGATTACTTTTTGAATTAAAGTGCAAGGCACGATCTACCATCCCTTGCCCTCCCAACAGCAGGTCAGTCTGTTGGGGAAGGAAAGGGTGGGGAGGGTGCAGATCGAGGCCCCGGCAGTGAGGGAGGGAGAAGGGCAGGGGCAGGGGTAAGCCAGGTTTGGTGGTGGGATGATCGGAGCCTGGAAGGCTCACCTAGGCATGGGAGGGCACTGCACGTCCCCCCACCCAGCAGAAGTCCTTCAAGCTGTGCATGGGGTGGAGGCAGTTGCCACTGCATGCTGTGCACCAAGCCCCGCTGCAGCTGCCCCAGGACCAGTGTGACACCAGGTGTGTCCTGCCACTGGGCTTAGCTGCACCCCCTGCCTGCCTGGCAGCAGGATGTGGAGCCTCTGATAGTCAATCTCAGTCTGGGGATGGGGGCATTGGGGGCACTGTCAGAGACTCCATGGTAAACTGGCTAGTGACTACTGCACAAGAGGTCCTAGTCATGATTGCAGCATCATTGAGCAAAGTACAAAACCAATGTAAGAGTCCCACTGACTCAGCTCTTTTGTTCAAGGGCAAATGTTTTCATAGTGATCAGCTGTGAAATGTTATCAAAGGTTTATTCAAGACAATTGCCTCCTTTGCCATGTCTTGAACTATTCTGATCGGTTTCAAGAAGACTTTGTAGACATCATACTTGTGCAAAATAAATGGTTCTACAGAGCAGTGATTCTCAACCAGGGTTGGGAATCCTTAAAAGGATATTGCACAGTGTTAGCACTGGTAGGTGTACAAGCACTTAGATTATTCACAAGGTAAACCCAGATAAATCCAAGTGAGAATCCATAGTGTCAAAAACGTTCTGAATTCAGTGGTCTTTCTTAGTTCCTTGCAGCAGAAAAACTGCCTTATTATTTTTCCATAAGTAAAAAACAAGTGAAAGGTAAAAGCTGGCAATTTCAAGGGGTGCCTTGAGACTAAAAAGGCTGAAAACCACTGCTCCTGAACATGTTTTTTATTTTTCATTTGCACCAAATAAAAAGATCACAAAAAGACCAGTGTTGTTTATTAATTTGAAAATGTCAGCTGTATGCTGGGTGCTTTCAGACAGGTGTGAAAATAAGATTCTTAAACCACAGAGCTTGTAGGCTACGTACCATAGGTGAAAGAACATTGTAAGAGGCTAAAAGAGTTTAAAATATTTAGACTTTAGTCATGATATATAGCCATCTTTTCCTCCCAGCTTTACTATTAAGGCATATGAACTTCAGTGTGTCTCCTGATGTTACCAGCACTAGCTCTCCCACATATTTGGAGTTACACTTGTATGTTTATTTGATGACACTACCAGGTTATACCCAGTGAACTAGGTGATTTTCAGGGTGCTGTCATAGGATAACAAGATAATTTACATGATACTTGAGAAGGTGCATGTTTTTGCCTCCTAGTGAGTCAAACTGACTGTATGGGCACATATGGTTATTGAAACCTGAAAACCTAAGGGCTGTGGCACACCAATAGGGCAGTGGTTAACCACCTTTTTAAAGCCACAGACCCCTCCACCACTTCTCTGGATGTGGCAGGAGCACCAATTAAGAACCACTGCTACTGCTGCTTCAGCTTACCTCAGTGCTTCAGACCTGGCAGGTGTTGCTGCCTCAAGATAAAACTGCTCCATGCCTGATGCAAAGGCAGCCTAGAAAGGGCTGTGGCACATGTCTGTGCTCCTGTAGCATTACTACTTTAATCAGCCTGAAGTGGGCAGGAACAGCCTTATGCTGTGCAGCCCTTCCCAGTTCAGACCTGCCTATGCTCCTCCCGGACACAGTGTCACGTGGATAAAACTGTCCCATGTGCTTCTGTTTCTGGACTGTAGGAGGGGTCAAATTGGAAAAGGTGAAACAGAGTCCTAACTGCTAAGGGGTTACAATTTTTTATTATTATTTGTGTCCTTCAGTCAATATAAAGATACCTAGTTGACTTCTAATTCATCCAAATATTTTTTTTTCAAAATAAAACTACAACATTATGTAATAGATAATGACTGTTAAAAAGCCAGTTTTGAAAAAGCTGGCCTAACAAGTTTTAAGAGAACATTAACATACTGGTAACTTGGATAAGGCAAGGATAGCGGAATTTGGGTGTGTTTCAAAATTCGCAGGCCAAGATGAGCCACACATGGGTCAGGCCAGATAAAGCATGTGCATCTCAGATGTAGTTGGTAAGCTCAAAATATTTTTCTGATGGAGCCATTCTGATGTAACGTTAAACTGCTATGCATTTCTGTAAGAGGGAGGGAGAAAAAGAGAGAGGGAGAGATGATAGTGCTGGAGTGTTAAATGTATGCTGCTTAGAAGTGGATGCTGGAGCATTTATGGAGAAACCCTATAGAATTTCATAGAGACTCTTTACTCAGGCTGTTAAACTGATGGCAGAAATTTCTTTCTCTGTTAAAGTCTATACATTAGCTTTAAACAAAACCCTACAGAAAGAAAAGCATTGACATTTCATTGAATTTAAGCATTTTTAAATACCTGTAAAAATCTGCCGCCGCCTTTATGTTGTAGAGCAGCGCTTCCCAAACATTTGATACCTGGGTCAACTTATGTTTTTGGATTAAAATTGCTGGCACACTTCACAGTTACATCTGAAAGGAGAAACAGAAAAAAGTGGTGGTGGCCTACATAACTGTGCATATTAGGGAGAAACAGGGCATCCGGTCTCCCCCATAGAATGATTTGGGAAACTTTTCAAAAGAATCACCTCGCTGAGTTTTGTTTCTCTTTTATCCTCATCTGGTGGGTATTCCTGAAGGAATACAGGCTCTGGGACAAGTTGTTAGATGGTCTTGTTATCATTCTTGTACAAAAGTGGTGATATATTCTCACCTTGAAACTGTTTATTTTTGGTTATTCTATATTAAAAAGCATATAACAAAAATAGAAATTAAAAAAAGTATTACAGGTCTTCTATTTAAGCTAAAGACCAAATTGATATAAAATGGCCATGAATTAATTTTTGGCTAGAAGCTTGAAGGAAGTTTCTGATGACCAGAGCAGAGAAGTCCTGGCAGAACCTTTCAGCAGGAGTAGTGGATCAAACAACATAACTAATTTAAGATGCAGCTAAATAAATTTACAAACTGGATAATATGATGTGACTGTTTGCAATAGCCAGGGACTAGGCTGAGTTTCTCAGGTGATGCCTCTCAGACCTGTACCCTGTATTGTAGCAGTTGGCAAGGTTTTAGAGCTGCAGTCAAGATCAATCCCACTTCTTTTTGGTGCTTGGTTGCTTAGTTGTGGCACTTGTAAACCCTTCCCACCACCCCAGCCCTGCCCAGCTGTGTCACAGTGCATGCAAAGCCCCCAGGGCCATTCAGACATACCATGGCACACCCAAAGCCCCCCAGCTCCTCAGGCTGGATCCAGTAGCTCTGATCACTGCTCTATAGCTATGTTCTGTAAGACAGGAGACTGAAAATGTAAGGACTACTTAAAGGAGCTCTTATTCATAAGAACAACGAATCTAGAGACAGCCAATTGGGCATTCCTAGTCTTCTATAGCCTTTCCTTAATGCATTACAATAGACAAATAAAGCACAACCATCGTGTTATGGTACAGAAATACATTACAGCGTTGTCTAAAAACTAGGCATAGATTAAGAAGACTTTAATATACTATTGGGCAAGAAAATAAACCATTTAGGAGGGTACTTTATTTTTCTGTTTTCCTTCAGTAAGAGCTGGCTGCAAAAAGTTTACACTGTCATCATTGAAAACCAGGGCTTAAGTCTGCAAATGTATAGTCTCAGACTGTAAACTGAAAGCTCAGGTTCACAGACACAAGTCACAACTGTTTACTAAATAGCTGTTTCTAGTTGAATGGACCCAAACTCTTTTAGCTATTAGTATCAAAACCTTACTCATTGGTTTTAATGGGATATGTGACTGAGTACATATGAGTACCCATATTCATGTGTCCAGGTTCATGTGTCTAGGTGTATGCACATACATGTATATGCCCCTGAGAATGGACATGGGTATTTGCACATATGAATACCATTGATTAAACAGCATTGATTAAATCATATTTTTATTGAAAATCCCATGACTTAAAAAGACTAGAAGAAACCTCCATTTTCTTTTTTGATGACATCTTAACAGCTGTGAGAATCAGCTCTGAAAGCAACATGAATGTGAGCTGGAATAAATCTTTGTTTCAAGGATTAAATCTAAATACAGCACGTACTTTCATGGTTTTATAATGGATTGATATGGGGTTATTATGGATAATATTTATTTAGACAAGTCAGAAAATTTTTAACACAAAGGGGTTTTCAAATGGAAATGGCAAAGAACAGTTTGCAAATGCACAAGCTAAAATTATGTATAATTTCAGTTGAATGGCATAAACTGAATAGCAGACAATTGACAGTGGGGTTTCTTTTTCAGTCCCAACTGACAAAGCAATGTCTGTAGGAAGGAAAGCTTCTCAATCAGTTTTATGACTCAAATCTATGACACGATAGACCAGTTGCCTGCTTTATAAATAAGTAATGAGGCACCCAAGCATTTGTAAATCAGCTGTGAATCTTTTCAAATGCAGTAAGTTTAGCAACTTTACTGGATGAGCTCAATATCAAAAGACCAAACACAAATTCTCATTATCCTTGAATGCTCATAAAAGTAATTTTATTGTTTACTATTTGAAATAAATATTTTGACAGGCATCATTGTGGGGTTTTTGAAGGCATTACAAGATAAAGAAAATGGCTTTACACTACCTTATGTGGGATTTCCACACTGCCTTTATCAAAATAGTATTTTATACTGATATTTCACTTCCAAATTCCAAAGTACTTTGCAAATAATATCCATAAAGTAGCAGTGAAAATCATCCAGGGCCGCAGTAGCAACCTACCTGCACAGAGCACTGTAGATAGAGGAAATTTTGGTCAGAAATAGTAATTCAAGTTTTTGTTATGAATATGCCTCAGGATCTTTAATTATCTGGCAAGATAGGTAAAGTCCTTGGTTTTAAAGTCCTCATCTGAAAGATCAACAGTAATTTGAATCAAACTCAGTTTATCTCATTTAGAGTGAAAAGGGTATGTCCAGTATAGTAAAACTCCTTGGAGATGAACAGGTGGTGTTATGTAGCTCAAAGTGTAGAGGTTTCAAACCGGTACCTGTAAGTCATCTTCAAAAGAGAAAAATAACAAAGATGTTATGTCTATTTAAAAGGCAAATTTGTTTCATATTTTCATTACATAATAATACCATCACATGCATATTGACATTTAAACCATCACATTTGCATCCAAATCCCATCTGACTATAAGAATAGTACTCTACTGGTAAGATACATAAATGTTTTGTATGTGGGACATGCCTTAAAGCCTAAAAGGATTGAACTCAATATGGCTGACATATGCTGAAATGTATATGCAAATCACTTTAACTACACAAATTGATCTGACTAGCAAGGGCAGGTTTGGTCTACATGGGCCAAATGAATGTTGTGTAACCAGCTCTGTGGGCTGAATCAGGCCCACAGAAGATCTAGCCACCCACATGCCAGAACCAACATACACATTGTTTGCTCTGTTTGGTCTGAGACTGCACTGCACGTGGCACCCATTCCAGCTTGGGGTGGCTTGAGGGAAGAGGAAGTGGGGGCTGCATGAAGTGCATTCCAGAAAAGCTGGAGCAGGTGTCATGTATGATGTATGTCTTGGGCTGGCCAGAATGGGTGCTGTGTGCAGTGCAGGTCCTGGGCTGGACAGAATGGGGGTGTCGTGTGAGGTGTGCACTCTGGGGTCTTGCACGTGAAGCTGGTCTTGCATGCATTGCATGCAGCATGGGGATCAACTCTGGATCTCGGGGCAGCATCAGGGCTAAATGATGGGGCTCCACAGGACAGATCTGATCCATAAGCTGGATCCCATGACTGACACCAAACCTCCTCCTTCCCTAGGATTTATCAACCTTTGTTCTTAGAATAAGGTATTTACATATTACTAATTTCATAATATTTCTCTGAGCACTAGGCCTTGTGATGTGTTTTTGTTACGTGTATTTGATATGGCTGCACACAAAACAGGACTAGATCACAGGAGTGAAAGATGAATGTACAAATTCCCCAAATCTGAATTACCTCAAATTTTGGTAAGGTCTTATACTGATACACAGTTTGCAGTTTTCTTGCTATATCTTCAAAGGCAAATTTATTCTAAGGTCAAGCCTGTTGACCCAAAACTTAAGAAGATTATGGATCTAGGATATAATGTTTGTGCCTTAGCTCCATTTCCTCTAGGAACAGAAGATTTGCCATAATAGTGCAGGACAATGATCTATCTCCTCTATATCCAGCTTCTGAGACTATTCAATGCCCAATGCTTCAGAGAAAGGTGAGCAGAAATAAATCCATAAAGCAATTTGTTTGGGGAGAAATATTTCTCCCCCTCCACCACTTTCAATCAATTTATTCCCAGAAGCATTTTATTTGATGGGGATTGCTATAGCTTTTCTTCTCTTACGCTGGAGCTTATGCCCTAATCAGTTTATTGCCTGTTTCTCCATTGTTGCCTGGAGTTACTCATTATTTTTAGATAACACAGTGCTTCATTGTAGATAAATAAAGGAGTTTGTTGTGTTGTGTGACAGCTTCTTTAAAAAAAAAAAAAAAAAGAACAACCAGACAATTAATGCTTCCTCCTACGAAAGAATATCAGCACTATGAGATAAAAGAACTCTATTATATGAGCATAAGAAAGAGCCTTACACAGGCAATTAAATTTCAGGTTTGTTATACAGTTTAAGATCTTGGCCTTTTGGCTCAGATCAAATTTAGTTGAAACACAGTCAGTCAAACCTACAAGGGAAAAACTGAATCAAGTTGTAATATGGGCAGGGAACCAAAAAGCCCCCACCTGTCTGACTAGATGACACTGGCTAAGTACAGACAGTCAAAAAGCTGAATTGATTTAGTCTTTGCAAGTTAGAGCTGTGCAGATTGAACCAATAGACAAATGAACAAACATTCACTTTTGATTCAGGAAATGTAGCCACATGCCTGCAATGGCTGAAGTCAGAGGACACTAGAGCACAGCTCTCTGGCATATAGCCAGCATGGGCTATGTGTTCACTTCCTCTTCCTGCTGCCCCTAAGGTCTCTGGGATTTGCAGTCTACAATCACAACAGCAGGACTCTGCAGGGTTGCTCATCACTTCTTCCTGCTTCCAGGTGCCTCTGGAATGTGTAGTCCATAGTTGCAGCCCACACTAAGCCAACAGGAAAGGGCAGCTCTGTACTCAGGGGAAGGTGAGTTTAACCCTTCTCCCTGGTCCCAGACCCCAGCTGGTATTTCCTGGGGAGGGCCAGTGAGACAGCTGTCACTGCTCCAGCTAGGGAGCAGAGGGTCAGGGCCAGCCCTACTCTCTAGAGCAGATAGCATAGCCCAGCACAGCCCAGCCCAGGGCTGCAAAAAATGCTGGGATGCTGGGGGACTATGATTTAACTTGAACCAGGAAGGAGTCTGGAACAGAAGTTTCATCGACTGGTTTGACCTAAATCAGTTAAGTCTGATCCAATGTTCAACCAGGTTTATCTTAAACCAGTTTCAGGCATTTTGAAACTGGTTTATGTGCACTGAACTTCTGTTCTGTTACAGATTTAAATCAGTTTCTGATTACTTAAACTGGTTTATGTGTAACTTCTGTCCCTAGCCACTGAGAATTTAGTTCTTAAGTTCATCAACCTAAACCTTTCAAGAGCCTGGTTATCATCTTGCAATCAAGAAGCAAACATAAAACCTCAAAAGAGGTTGTATAAAAACAATATGCTTTGTATATTTCTTTGACCAAATATTCTGTATATACCTAATAGTCAAACCTAAGAAGTCCAAGATATCAAAGGGCATTCACGGTGTGGTTAACATATAATGAATAATGTGGTTCTCATTGTGATACTCATTTCAGTTAATGTTGTGATTATTACATTTCTTTGCATTTTACATTATTTTTATTCTTAGTCCTTCCTGATAACCTTACATTTCTACTTTGCACAGGCAGGTCATAATTGGCTAAGGCTTCATTGGTAATGTAATATATTCTGTAAATCCTATTATAGTATTAGCTAATATGATGCATGCTGCTCATTTTAGGTAATGTAATGCAATTCCCAGATCCCAGAATTCCTTGATGCCTCCTATTTTAATACAGTGCATTTGCTCTGTATCCAATTATATATTTTTTCTATTCTGTCAAATAGTTCTTTTTTCTGGATAGTCAGTACAGTACAGTTAAGCAAGCTAACAAGCTACTATAATGCAAGGTTAGCACGTAAGAGATACTTGCTAATAAATCTATTTTATTGTCCGGTTATACTAATTGAAAGTTTATTATTTCCAAGGCTGCTTCATGGAAGTTTCTATGAAGTTAATTGACTTCGTGGACAACTAGCATTTCTTAAATTGAACTGGGGAAAACCCCTCAGGACAGTTACATTGTATAACCCTATAACTTTAGATAAATGTTACATCATAGTAAAGAAACTAACAGTAAACACTTTCTCCATCTCTATACAAGAAGGTAAGTAATTTACTCCTCACCGAAAATAGGCTCTTGGGAAGAATTATTTATTTCTGACTCCTATGAAGGCTCATTGAAATCAATAGGAATTAGACCATGTGATTTGCCTTATTTAGAAATTCCCAGTCCAAGGAACAGAATATGAATCTAGGTATTCTTAATAAAGACAGATTTAAGTATCAGAAGCTTAATTTGAGACAGTTGTAGATTTACCTTCCTTGTGCAACATGACAGTAAACTCTTATCCTTCCAAAACAAAAGATGTAGGGACAGATTCAGAAAAGGACTTGTTGCTAGATCTGATAAAGGACTTTTAGGCATTCAGCCCCAAAATGGAAGCCAGAGCGCAGAAATAGGCACACAGGGTTCTCTATGCTGTACATGGGGAGACCTTGGTGTGTCAGAGTGAGCTAGGAAAAATCAGCTCTCACATATAGTCCAGAAAATAGGTATTCCTCTGTTTAAACTCCCTGAAGGTCTGGGTGTGATAGGCATTTTCAGAACAAGTCTCTACACACTAACTGTTCATAAAATGCAGTGATAAATAACCACCTCTGCTTGTTCTAAGGAAAAAAAAGTTATGATTAAAGAATGCTAATAGTTTCTTTCACAAGAAGAAATAAAAGGTGGGGGAAGAACTGCCCAGAGTGGCAGTGCTTTGAGGAGTTTAGCCTCCTCTTACATCACAGAACTTGCAAGCATGGCTGACTCAGTGGCACTGTGGAGGGGTGTTTCTGTTGCATTGTGCTCCCCTACTTCTTCAAATGTAAAAGACAACATGCACTTACAAGTGCCCTCCCCTACAATATATATGATAACCAAATGATTAAAGCATTCACCCCATGGATGGGAGACCCAGGTGCAATGCCTTTCTCAGCTTTTAAAGGTTCAAATCCACATCTCCCTTGTCCTAGAAGGGAGACTTGGGTCCCAATCCGTACTCCAAGGACTGTTTGTACATCTTTAAGTGTTCATTAGATAAAAGGCATAAATATACATTTGAACAGAGTCCAAGGCTCACCTCTTTCAGGTGAGAGCTCAAATTATTGGGCTAGAAAATTATATGCTTCCCCCCTACTCAATCTTTTTTGGAACATGGCACAGCTACAGCATGAGAAGGGAGAGCCTCCACTGCCTTGAAGACCTCTAGCCTGGTGGATGGGCACTTTACAAGAAGATGGGAGATGTGGGTTTGACTCCCCTTAGGCTAGGGAGGGCCCAGAATCCAGACTTCCCAAATCCTGGATGAGTGCTCTAACTAGTAGATTATTGGATAAAACAAGGCTGGCTCCTCCTCTGTCTACATTTTAAACAAAGAGAGAGACATCTACTGCACCTTATTAAAAGAATGACTCGGTCACCTAACTCATAGTGTGAATTGCCTGTTGTGAATACCAGTCTGATGTGAATACCTGTGTGGCTCCTGGCTTTTCCCCTTGGGGTTGTTGTGAATTGAATTCTAATGCTCCTACCTTTCCCTACGCACTTGGGAAAGGCCCCTCTCTTAGGACTGTAAATGCAGAAGCCAAATTCCTAAAAATCTAGAATGCCTAAATTTTCGATGCTTCAGTCATTTACTAGAATTACCCCTTAGAAACAAAAACTTTTCTGGAGATACAGAAATTTCTGCTTAAAGTGCTTTTCATCACAAGAATTCCCCAAGCCCAAAGATATATCTACTGAAAGAAAAATATATCTGTACACAAAGACAAGTGCATACAGAAATACAACACAGTCCTTCTTCTACATAATAAATGATAGCTCAAACGGGAATTGCTACAGATGAAGAAAAGAACAAACTAACTTTCTTTTCAGCACACCAAAAGGAAATGTACGAACCAATGGAGCTCTTGAATTGGAGACTATCAAGATAAATATCATATACCTAAAAAAAATACCTTTAACATCAGATTACTAAAACTGGAAAAGTATCAGAAATGTAATGTACCCTCTATCACATGCTTCATTTCTCAGAATGGAAAATAAACTAGTTTGTTGAGTTTCACTTTTGCTTATATTTAGCTTGCTTTCCCATTGTCAGACACTGTAACATGCAAATCAGTCAGTTTCATTTTGTTTGTGGGAATTTTTACTTTTAAAATTCAATACACCAATTAAAAATGTTTGTTATGAGAGTTCACAATGCTACATAGTAATGCTTGATTGGACATTTATACTTATATTAGCCCAGATTTGCAAAAGTGGTTAGTGAATCTAGAATACCATTTTTGAGCCATTTTATAGGGCCCACATTTCTGTTACTACACCAGCTCCTGAAGATCACACGTAATAGAGCTGAAATGGTAGTAACTTCGTAAGTAGAGTTTTTATCATAGGTTACATGACTGTTGACACATCATACATTCAGCACATCACAGCACTAAACAGAGTTTAAATTTCCAACCTCAGTCTGAACTCCAAATAAGTGTTCAGTATTCCATGTACATGGGAGGATATGAGTATTACGGTAAAAGGTATGAACAGTAGTAGCAACTCAGTAGCCTATTGCTTGTAGGGTGCATCTGCATCACAAACATACTGAGACCAAGAACCCAGTGGCAAAAGGCTTCAACTTGGTTGCCTTTTTATCCAGTTGCAAAATGTTTCCAGCTCTTAACCAGTGTCATAATAATCAACATACTGGAACCATGTTTAATCATCTCTGAAGCCAATCATCTTGCTTTCAGATTTGATATATAATTAGGCCTTGTCCATACTGACAACGTTTGGGACCATTGGTACCCTTACACAGATGCCTATTCAGTGGTTTTCAAGTTTCCTAACATTACAGAACCCTTTCATATCACTTCTACTATAGAACCCATACCCCTATCCTAAAGAGCTGATGTGGAGCCAGGCAATCCAGTCCAGCAATAGTAGTGCACTGTTTCCTGGCCGGCTCTGCCATTACCCCCAGTCTGTTTGCAGAACCCGCTATGACCTGTCATGGAACCCCAGAGTCCCATGGAACACAGTTTGAAAACTACTTTAGGATGTTTAGGAGATTTAACTGGATGAAATCTAAAGGAAAATGCTGCTATGGATACTGCCAAAATGTAGCTTGCAGCAAAGGAGCATGTCTGAATTAGGAGTCTGACTTATGCCAAGGCTACTTTTCAAGAGTCCAGCAATATAAAAGCATTTTAAAACTGGTTTAAATAGAGTGTATGTCAGTAGCGGTGGATATGCATATTTCTTTGATTTTATATTTCTATATTATTCCTAACCATAGTCGTTCCATCAGTACCAATTTCCTTCATGCAGACAAGAATATTACCTATATTTAAAGAACCAGTGCTTCTGGGAAGTGAACATGTGCAAGGAGTTTTAGGAAAATATCTCTGTATTCCAGTAAGTTACGTTCATTAAATAGTTGGCACATTTGCTGAGCAGTTATGGGTTTTTTTCAACAAAACCACAGTTCGTATATTTTTCCTCCATTCATGTTAACTGCATTTTAAGTTTAAAATATTTTGGCAACAACATTTTGCTAGAGGCTGATGAAAATACAACTGTTTAACATTATCACAAATCGCACTCCATTTTAGTTTGTAGTCAAATAGATTACTGCTAAATGTGAAGCTTTCAGAGTGGTTTTGGTTATTTCACTATGAATGCAACTGAATTAAGACTGGAAAAACCAGAGAGTACTCTTGGGTGAACCAACAATGTCTGCAAATTGCAAGTCATTTGAACCCTTTGAATGCCTCAGTAGTAATCATGATTCTGAAGCAGTATTTGAAGGTCTTATATCTCTTTAAAAATTATGTGGACACTTGATCTGTTGAAGTAAGCCCTCTGTTTAGGAGACTATGCCATGGGCAACTAGTGCCTCCTGGCTCTAGGGGGGCACCAGTGGCAGATCACTGACCCTGGTGAGGGGGTCCCCTAGTGGCCAACTGGGGGAGAGGATTCCCCCAGAGGCCAATTTGCTGACCCTGGAAGTGCCAATGGCAAACTGGAAGTGCCACTGGACAAAACAGAAGTGCCACCGGTGCTTCTCAGGGGGTGCACCGGCCAGCACCTCCCACTCCCTGGCCGGCAAAGGCCTCCCTCTACACATTGCCTGTGGCTTATGCTATACTTCTCTGATTAGTCTATAAAGGATGCACAGTGAGCTGATATTCCTAGTTTTGATATATCAAATCCAAGTGTGGGTAAGTCAAATCTGAGTGTGGGTAAATTCTTGCACTCCTAAGACAGGAGGGATGTACTTTTCACAAGCTATAGTGTGCTTCTTGGTTTGTTTATTCTTACAAGCATTAAATTTTCCAAATTCAATAATGTCCTGTTTCTTGACACTGTAAGTGAATCGATGTCTTAGTGAAAATAAGTTGGAAGGGAAAGTATAAATACATTATCCAAAACAATCCATTTGAATGGGTTGATAAGCTTGGCAATTAACAGAGTGAAATGTCCCTTGCTCTCATCTGTCTCAGAAGGGCTTGGTATCTTTCTTTAAAGCTATGCAGACATTCTGCAACATCAGGGGTTAAAGGGCAGCCTATCTCCTTAGTAACAATGCAAACAGTTATATATTGAAATATTACCTTTCAGTCTTACTCAGCAACCGCGTGCCATTCCTTTTCTGCAAGGTCAAATCCTGTTAATTATCATAGGCCCATATGTCAGCTTGCAAAGTACTTGGAATTCAGGTCTTTTGCAATTGCAGGTTTTTAAAAGAGATGGCTGCCACTTGGGGCTAGCAGCGTTACTTAGCTAAGGAAGTCAGTTTGCAAAGAACACAGAACGTGTTAATTCTCCCATTTTCGACATGGGGGCAGGGAACAGAAGATACTTTCACATCTGGCTTAAAGAAGGTTCCAGCCAAACTAGCTATTATCTCATGCTTGGCTCATGAGAGTGGACAATGCTGACCTATCCTAGAACAAAGTTTAAAATAATGGTCTGTAGCTGAAATTCTTCTATTTTTTTTTCTGGAACACATTTTTGAACCTGCTACTACTAGAAATATTACAAATGTTGCCGTGCTGTGCAAATAAATAAATAAATACATAAACACATAAATACAAATATGATTTGGCTTTTCCTGTGTAAACATGATCTTTACTATTACTAATTGTTATCATCCAGTTTAGTCCTGTGTCCATATGGAAGATTAAACTATGCTTCCATATAGTCAGAGGACTGTTGAGTTACGTGGTTCCTTGAGATAGTGAAATTCTGGCATGGAGGCCTGTTGACATTCGCTGGCTAAACCAGCAGAAACAGAAAAGGCTAGAATGATACACTACCCAGGTTAGTAAAACGATTCATAGTAGCCAGTAGTGTTGGCAGCATCACCTTCTTCATTCATATACCGCAGTTGGGATCGGATTGGACTGGATTGGTCAACTCCTCATGTAAACTGGATGGAGAAAAAGCCGGCCAAGCCCTAGGGGTCTCTCTGTACTATGAAAAATTTGCAAAACTGCCCAGCTTTTATGAACGTTGCTTCCAACAATCAGTGTGAATATTGGCTTCCATATTGCAGACAGGACACTGGCTCCCATGGGTGTGCTTAGCACTTCCTAACCCTGCTCACACCAGGTTAAGTGAAACACTCTGCAGCCCTCTAACCTTCCTGAGAGCTGAACTAGTGTTAGCAATGGTGGGAAATTGTTGTATACAAGGTTCAGGTGAAACGGGAATGCTTTTTGTAAGAAGTAAACAACAAGACTGATCTCATCTATGTAAGTAATTGAGCCAGGAGAAGCTGACTGCTGAGAATTGGTTGTTTTTAGTGTCGGCACACCCAAAGCACATACTATTTGCTGTGATTATTTTAGTTTCTGTTTCCCTTCTTAAATTACGCAGAGCAATCCCAGTATTCATTACTGGTCTACATAGACCTATCAAGGTAAGATCATTCCACCTCCTGTAACAAAATGTGGGTGTAGAATTCCACTGATCCATCTGTTCCAGTTTTGTGTAATTTAAATTCAAGGAGTGCACAGACATATAATACACACTATCTGCTAATACAGCCATTGGCGAACCACATAAAACTAAACTGTAATGACAAAAATAAAAGTTTCATCTGTTTCTCAGAACAAACCTAGTACTAAAATCTAAACCATAAATGAGCCTCAGCTCAATAGAAGAAGAGGATATTTTTTCTAACTGCTTTTCTTTCCCTACAGATGTTTGTAACAAAGGTCAAATAGCTAAAACACTAACTGATTTTTCACAATTCTTCAGTGAATGAGGCTATTACCAGTGCCATCTAGAATGTGTCCTTTCATTTTTGTTTCTTTATAATGGATTAGGGCACAATCTTCATAGTGCCTAAGTCAGTGGGAGCACAGCTATTGACTTTAACAAGCCTTTAGTATGTTCTGTGCCATCAGTATTAAAGAATATACTGCTATGATAAACATATAACATAGGTAGAAAGTGACTTTCTACATCCTCTTGTTTTCTAAGTGAGCTTATTGCCCTTCTGTTTTCAGGTTAAGTTACTTCTTACGAATGGAAGTGGCAAAATGGTGCAAAGGAAACAAACTGACATGATTTTGGCTGGTTATTTCACATGGAAAGGTTACTCCGTAGGTATAAAAATATGTTCTTTTCCTTGTTGAGACAACCAAGTATTGAAAAACGTTGGCATTCCAGTGATAAACCTTTAAAATATAATGAGACACATAGATTTTACAGACAGTGAGTACCATTCTGATATCTTGGGATACTTGCAATTCAGAGGATGTCCCTACCTTGTAGATTTTTTGAGTTTGGAGATGGTCAGTAGGTGCAGTTCTGCCAGGGAATTCTACTTTGCTCCTAAGAGGTAATCAAGTTAGGACACATGTATTTGTCCCAAATCTGCTCCTCCACAGCATCCTCTACTGGCATTTGACCTGTGAGAATCAGCGTAAAATATAAGGCACTTGGTTAATAAATGTCTGTATTCCCTTTGCTGACTAGAGGTACTTGTTTCACTACAGGTGATGGAAAGTACTTCCATCCCACCATCTCCCTGAGGACTCTGATCATTTGATCATAACTTCAGCAGCATACAAGCCACCTGTTAACAAGAGGCATGTCATGAGGTTCTCCCTCTGTATTGAGTACTTCAGCAGAGATTCTGTTCCAGGTGGCAGAGCTGGGTTTGCTACATATTGCACTGACTGTCACTGAACCCAGAAACCCAAAAGCCAGCTTCCAAGAGGCCTGATACACTTTCAATCATTATTTCTTATATCTCAGTTTTCCTTCTTTTGTTCAAATGGGATATGAAGAGCTGAAGGTCCATAGACTCAGTCTGCCTCTGCAAAAGACACTGTCATGTAAAAAAAATCAGTGCTATTGTAAAAATTCACTTTTATTCCTGAATATCTCCCTGTGCAAAGTGAATTTGCATGGTGCAAAGGCCTTGTGCTAGACTAGGGTCTGTATGAATTCACTTCAGGATCAAATGGGAGGAAATGGACTGCCAAACACCCAGCTCAAAATCTTAACAAATGTCAAGAAGACATATTTAGAAGATGTGGCACCACTGGGAATAGAATCCATGTTATGTGTAAGCTACTGCAGATTTTCTGGAATGAAGGTATCCACAATTAGAGATTGTTTTACTCACTTTAAAAGGCTAGTACAAATCCCAGAAAATAAACGTACTTAATATTTGGAGCAGAAGTTCACTAGCTCTTTTCCTTAGCAATCCATATGACAAGTCAGGAATGCTCAAAGAATGACCAGTGTCAGGCGTTGAGTATGTTTTTGTTAGTGGTACCTTTAATTCACTCATCTGTTGAAGAATTCTCAACAGATTGGCCTTTGTCCCAAACTTAAACCAAACTTGAATTTTTCTTCTTAAGTTCAAACAAGTTCAGTCAGCATTTTTCCCAGCACTTAATGGTTGTAGAAGAGACTGAGATATTGTACTAAATGAACCAAAAATATGCTATCTTCATAGTATCAGGAAGTACCAGAAAGCCTGTTCTTTTGAGACATCCAGATATTCCTAGACCAAAACAATTTTGGTTAAAAATGTTCAAGAACTTTGAGGCAGTAGTTTTCAAACTATGTTGGGTTGAACCCTATGTTGGGTTGAACCACAGTAGACCATTAGGGATTTAGGATAATGGTGGAGCAGGTTGGGAGGCAGTGCACTGCTGTTTTGGGACAGGGTCACTTGGCTCTGCATCAGTCTTTAAGATAGGGGTATGGGTTTCATGACAGAGGAAGTGATATGAAAGGGTTCTGTGACTTTAGGAAGCTTGAAAACCACTGCTTTAGGAAGTAGATATCAATCAAAATGACGCGGCAAAATCTTTGGAAGTTCTACCATCTCTAATCAACACACCACACTCTTTTGGGGTTTTGTCTAGACTAAGTATAAAGGTACCTTTAGCTCAGACATACTAGTTAACTTGATTAAAACCCCCACTTAGCATTGTTGTAGACATATGTTACCACGTTTATTATAGGACATAAGGCTTTCAATTCACTTTAGTAGGTTGAATTATAGCCTCCTAAAGGATAAAGCTTGATGTGCTAAAATTGGGTCAAAAGTGTTAAATTGCACAAAAGTGCCCCCCCTTCCTCCCAGTCTAGATAGAACTTTGGTTTCTTAGGAGCTGGCTTGGTCACCCTTATTTTGGGGAATGGTAGCTAAACTTATTCAAAGTTAGTTTTAAGAAATTAATTCTTTTAAATTAATGCAAGTTTGCAGGCAGACCAGCCCTAAATTGATTAAGATTAAGGCCAGAATTAGAATCTAGAATTAGCACATATACATTCATGACAATGACATTAATTCTGAAGCGTTGATGGCTTGCTCCTGGTACCCTTGAAGTTAACACTAAAACTCCCATTGATTTCAATGCCTTTGGATCAAGCCCTAAATCAGACCTTAATAAAGGTATGTTATAAAGATGTAGTGATAGCTGATGAAGAGATGCACACATGAAGCTTTCTGAAGAAGCAGAAACCCATGCTAGACAAATTCAAACTAGAGATAAGGCAAAATGTTGGAGAGTGAGTGGAACATGTTACCTAGGGCAATGATGGAAGCCCCATCACATGCAGTCTTTAAATCTTTGGATGTTTCTCTTATAGTTGTCTGTGCATAATGGTTAAGAGATGCCTCGGCATAGCTTGTGTTGAGCACATTGCGAGTACAGGAGCAGAGAGTTACCCCTGTAGTGCGGGAAAAGTTTCGGTGCAAGATCAGAACCCGCCAAAACCTTGCAGCTGCACCAGCGAATGCATGCTTGCTATTGGCTCACATTAAATTATGCATATGTGTCGGTCAGTAATTGGCTAGCTGACTGAATAAGAGGCTTGGGCGATGCCCGTCCAAACCAGAGGAGGAGAGCTGGGACGCACATGAAGAGACATCCGTGTGCATTTCCGAGCTACACGCAAGGCCTGATCAGCTGACAATGACTCCCCGCCGGATTCATCCGATGTCCCATATCCTGCGTGAGTGTGAGCTTTTGTGTGCCTGAGTTCCTACTTGAGTTTTGTAACTTCAAGGAACGTGCTTACAGCCTAAGGACTGTAAGTTAAGTTTTTCTGCTTCCAACAACCCGCGTGTCTAGTGCTCTAATTCCACACTCCATCAGCAGCCCCATTCCGCCAGCGTTTCTCGGCCCCCACATGGCGTCACGAACAGGATTATGAGTACGCTGGGAAGACGCGATGGAGCTGGAATTAGTTGAGGGTTGTCCCTGGCGTGGTGGAAAATGCCATGTGCTAGACGCCGTGGAATTGGAAGTGCACATCGCTTACTATTAAGTGGGTGGAATGGGTGGAAGAGTTGTGAGCGGTTGCCTTTCGCTCGAGGGAGAAGGGGACCCAGCGAAAGAGTGGGAAGTGAGCCTCCACCCAAGAGCCTTCGGATGTGTGATGGGGAGCGAGTGGGTTCAGTTTAAACCCCAGGAGCAAGAGGGCAGCGAGTCCTCAGCCGAGCAGAAGCTGAGTGAAGAAGATGCGGCTCTCAGTCAGGAGTTCGCTCGCTGTACGTACTGTGTGTGGGAGAGCAAAGAACCAGCGCCGATAGACGTAGGCACGCTGTTACTGGAATCGGGGCAGCCGGAGCTGCCAGAGCTCCATGGAGAAGCGGAGAGAAGCCGCTTCATGTCTGAAGGAACTGGCATAGTGTGAGAGAAGGGGAGAATGCTGCGAGTAATGTTCAGCACGGTCACAACCCTTATTCGGGAAAGGACTGAGTTGAAAGCCCGATTGTGCGCTGTACACGCGGTTAAGCGGGTTGCAGCTATGGAAAGCCAGTCCCCCGTCATCGCAAGATGGCAGCAAAATGGAAGGGAGCCGCCACGGAAGGGTCGAGAAGGAGGGCAGAGTTCCCCACGGTGGGGCGGAAGTAGCGACTCCACCCCAGAAATACCGCGACGGTTGGGAAAAAGAAAAAGGCAGAGCTAACGGCGGAGCGGAAGTAGCGACTCCACCCCAGGCCTGCGGGGCGGAAGTAGCGACTCCATCTCGAGGCATTCCCATGGGCCTACCCTGGGCCGTAACCAGGAGCCAATGAAAAGCATCCTGCAACTGAGGCTCTCAGATGCAGTGACAGCTCGAGCAGCCACGCACCCTGTGGCGACGGAGGGTCAGGTGATGAGTGCGGCCTGTACTACTGCCAGCACCTATCATGCCAGGACCTGGACTGAGATTCAGGCCTTGTGTAAAAGGTCTAGAATAAGAACAGCGGAGA
>JAGPOW010003642.1:104316634-104331496 GCA_030014935.1 Caiman crocodilus | reverse complement strand
TCATGCCAGGACCTGGACTGAGATTCAGGCCTTGTGTAAAAGGTCTAGAATAAGAACAGCGGAGATGCTGGCTATGTGGATTGGGTGCCTGGTTATGGAGTTTGGATCCGATTTTGTGGATCGGAACGAGGCAAGCCCTTTAGTTAGATGAGCCTCGTGGAGCGGAGGACATGCTGCTGATGTCAGCATGGTCAGGTACAATTTTTACTAGCCAATCTTGCTCCCAGCACTTGTTGCAGGTCAAGCCAGCCAGAGAACCTATGCGTGGCATGAAGGAGGACCATCGAGGGTCAGTGTGGAGCAGATCTTACAGGCAGTCATCGGAGTTTCCTTTTGCACGTGGAACCTAAGACAGCACACACTGGGACTGTCACCAGCCCAGCAGCAGGAACTGTGGCCTCACCGTTACTTGCAAGATCCGGGAGCTGTTCCGATTATGCTGGCAAGTATCGATGCCTGTGTCGAAGTATACGGAGGAAGAGTTGTGGTTATTCTCCGAATTTTGTTGAATCCCTTAGCCGGACAGCCTGCAATTGATTTCTTGAGGTAGTGACTGCAAGCCTTTGTAAAGCTGGGTCAAAGAGAGTTCAGCGACCCAGAGCAGCATTGAGCACACGAGTCAACTGTGCGATGATTACAACTGACGCAGAGGACACCAGAGGAACGCGAAACGTTTAGGTTCCTGATGTGATGCTCCAGGCTCACCAAGCAGCAGTTGAGACTGCTGGGCGATGAGGGCCAATGGAGCCTGGCCTACGAGATGGGGTTCCAGTGTCAAGATGAACCAGATGAAAAGTCATCTTGTGATAATGATTAAATTTTTCTGTCAGTAAGCTAATTAATTTTTCCCTGAGAATTTCTTTCTCTGCAGGTCTGCTGGAACATGTGCAGACTGAATCGGAGAAGGAAAAAAGATTTTTGAGAAGAGTGAATTGTCTCTGTGGGTCTGCTAGGTGTGTGCAGACCAGACCAGAGAAGGCATTTTGAGAGAGGAAGAGCCTCTGAAAACCGGGATGCGATGACACCCAGTGAAATTTTGATGATTGAACTGTTCATCACAAATGTACTGATGTGTAGTTGTGTTTTGTTAGGATATTATTTGATTAGATCGTTGGAGAACGAACTTGTTTCATTGTCCGCTTTTGTTTTTGCTCACTTGCAATGTAACCCTGTACAACAGTGTGAGTTTGACGTAACCAGTCCAAATGTGCTGCGGACACAACTGTACCTTCGGCAAGGGGGCATGTCTGTGCATAATGGTTAAGAGATGCCTCGGCATAGCTTGTGTTGAGCACATTATGAGCACAGCAGCAGGGCGTTACCCCTGTAGCACGGGAAAAGTTTTGGTGCAAGATCAGAGCCCGCCAAAACCTTGCAGCTGCAAGCGAGTGCATGCTTGCTATTGGCTCACATTAAATTATGCATACGTGTTGGTCGGTAATTGGCTAGCTGACCGAATAAGAGGCTTGGATGATGCCTGCCCAAACCGGAGGAGGAGAGCTGGGACACGCATGAGGAGACATCCGCATTTGTTTCTGAGCCACATGCAAGGCCTGATCAACTGACAACGACTCCCCGCCAGATTCATCCGACGCCCCATACCCTGCATGAGTGTGAGCTTTTGTGTGCCTGAGTTCCTACTTGAGTTTTGTAACTTCAGGAAACGTGCCTACAGCCTAAGGACTGTAAGTAAAGTTTTTCTGCTTCCAACAACCCACATGTCTAGCTTTCTAATTCCACACTCCATCAGCGGCCCCATTCCGCCAGCGTTTCTTGGCCCCCACAATAGTGAAATGATGCCAGAAAATAGAGTTGATGCAGGTATTAAATGGACAAGAGTCTATAGCCTTTGTTAAGCTGTAAATCAGACTAGATCATAAGCTGGAAGTCAGAACAGTCACTTCTGACATTAATAAGTGATTCTCTGAATCTCAATTTACATTTGAATCTGAGAAGAGAAGAGGGGAAGGCCATCATACCAACAAGCTTCTGCCCTGCAGTCACAGGTGAGCCATCTGGCCTGTAAGAAGCCCCCACCCAGAACTAGGTTTTTTGGCAGCTCTGGTTTAGATCATTAGGTTAGGGAGATTAACCTTTCAATAGGCCCATGCTGCAAAATTCAGATATAGTCTGGTTCCTAATTCAAACATTCTCAAAGTTTGGAGACAGTTAATGCAAAAGAGCTGACACTCCATTAAGCTTGGCCTCTTTTGTCACATCATAAGGTTTTCATACATCCATAATCTATAGTCATTTACTTTACCTGTTTTTATTTTACCCCCACTACAGAAAGGATACGGACAAACTGGAGAGAGTACAGCACAGGGCAATGAAAATGGTGAGGAGACTGGGGCACATGATTTATGAGGAGAGACTGAGGGATTTGGGTTTATTTAATCTAGAGAAGAGAAGACTGATAGGGGATTTAATAGCAGCCTTCAACTGCCTGAAGCAGGGTTCAAAAGAGGATAGATCTAGACTGTCTTCTCAGTGATGACAGATGACAGAACAAGGAGCAACCGTCTCAAGTTGCAACAAGGTTAGGTTAGGTTAGATATTGGGAAAAATTTTCTCACAAGGAAGGTAGTAAAATTCTGGAACAGGCTACCCAAAGGGGTTATATAGTCTCCATCCTTGGAGGTTTTTAAGACCTGGCTAGACAAAGCCTTAGCTGGGGTGATGTAGTTGGAGATGGTCGTCTACCCTAAAGACAAATAAGTTAACCTTAGCCGGCTTCTGTGGGCGATTGCTGCTCACTGCCACCCAAAACTGTGCCCTCTATGAACTGTGCCCCTCCCCCCCCAGTCTCAGGAGCCACCAGTCACCAATGCATAGGCCACCAGTTTGGTGACACAGTTAAAATACAATGAAATCTTATCCAAGCTGGAAAACAGGTTTCAGCTGTCTGGGAAATAATCACATGGTCAATAGTTTCCTGAATGTCACTGCATGTTATAGTCTAGGTAGGAGTAATTAATAGTGAGTCCTCATTTGAACAAAATATTAGTTAAGTTACAACCCACTCTTCATTAATGAAAAGCAAGTTTTACAATATCTTATGAATTTAATAATATTTCTCTTTGATCCCAAAACAGTCTTACGCCAAGCAAGCTGCTGAGTTCTTAGAGCAACAATAATCCGTCTGTTCTCTCTGATTAGAAAATAATACTAGTGGAACTAAATGTTGATGCATAATAATAGTCTCTTCCTGTTTGACAAATGGCAAGGTGAAGTCAAGATATTTGTTGAAAATAAATGTTGCAGCTCAACTACGCAGTCCTTTTTGTTAGTGGAAGCCATTTATACAGCAACAATCTCTTGTGCCAAAGGCTTTATTATTACACAGTACAAATGCCATAAAAAAATATTGAAGAATAAGGTTCCTGCTCATGGAATACTGCCGGGGGTTCTGTTAGGACAGGGCAAACTTCAAATACATTTAGGGTACAAGGAAAGACTTGCTGATAGGAGCCACCATGTAGAATTGCTGAGAAAAGAGAAATAAAAAGGAATTTGTTAACTTCTTAAAGTTCCTTCGGATGTTCCTTCAGTGCTTCCCCAGGGCTATCTAAGGAGTAATAAATCTGCTAGAGCATCAGTACAGTAGGTTTCCTCTCTTTCCTGTCCCAGCCCGAACACTTCTATAGCAGAACCCTAATGGATTATAACAGACCAAATGAGTGGTTCGGGTTGAGTCTGCTGAATCTACTCCATAGGCCGATCCCAGGACTCAACTGGGCACACACTGAATCAGCCCCTTTCCCACACACAATATCACAGCCACAGTTCTGGCCTCATATGTGCTGGTTTATGTCCTTCCTCACCCCCCTGCACATTGGATCAGGCCCTGGCACCCTAGCCCACTGTATTGAGCCTGGCTGCCCCAGGCCTATATGCAACAAATCAGGCCCCAGCCCACACATGCCAAATTGGGCCCACTACATTGGCCTCAGAGCTGTGTGTGCCAGATCTCTGCCCCAACTCTAGCCCCAGCTTCATGCCAATGGGATCCCGTGCACAGGGCTACGCCACCAACTTTCCAGATTCTTGGGAAGCCCTAGAAGTCAAATTACACAGCTCCACAAGCTGGAACTGTCCTGCAGATGGGAGAGTTGGGACCCCTGAGTTATAGAGTCAATAAAGGAACTAGTAGTACAGATGAAACGTAAAGAAGAGCCCCCAGGAAAGCACAGTAAACATCAAACTGTACTGGGGTACTCACCCTGAGCTTGTGGGCCAGATCTAGCTCCCAGTGTGGTGTCTTTTGGCCCTCAAGTTTCCCATGGAGTTCCACAGACCATGGTACTGTGAACTAAGTTGGGTATGGACGGCTGGGCAGGGGCAGGCAGTAGAGTGCCCCAGGGCCCAATCCCAGTAAGCAAGGGCAGTGTGGGGGTCAGGGCCCAATCCTGGCAGGTAGGATCCAATCCCACACATAAGCTGGCCCCACACCATTCCCCCAGCCAATGGGGCCAAAAGGCTATGTATCCCTGAATGATACCAATCACTGATTATATAAATGAAAATGAAAACAAGTTCCTTGACACCTGGCAAAACATTCAACAGGCTCATTATAAAATACTTTGGGCTTTCTGGTTCGGAGGCATGCAGCCAACACATTTGGTCACAGATATAGATGTCACAATATGCTATTGAAGGTGTGGACATGCATAGCAAATAAACTGTTCCCATGTGTCACTGTTTGGGAACTGGTTCCCAGTTGTTGCAGGACCAGGTGTGGATAAAAAGGGGCAGAACCAGTTGGGGTGCAGAGGGTGCAGCTGCATCTCATTTGGCTGTGCTGTTATGCCTGCATAACAATTAATGAGAAGAAACTCCTTTAGTACGGGTCTTTTACCAGGTGAGGAAACTGTGATGTAACTTTCCTTTCATAAGCAAATTTATTGAACCATAGCAATTAACAGATAATGAGGACAAACTCCTCTACTGCCACAGTTCAGACAAAGCAATGCAACATGCTCACCACCCCAAGATATGATGGACATAAGATCACTGGGTGGCCAGTCCGTGAAGTCTTGTCCGGGGCTCCTGACGTCTGCAACAAAGCTCTGCATAGAGTAGAATTTTGGATTGATGGCCGGATGTTGCAGAATAGGTTCTAAAGGGTGGCACTTTTATTCTTCCTTATATACCTTATAGCTACCACATTTCTTAATACATAATTAGCTTAAGTCTTTCTCCTAACACATAATTTATAAGCCTGCCTGTGTTTGCTGAATACAGACTTGCTGTGTTTTTAACTGTAATTTTCCATTCTTAGGTGGGTGTAGCTCTTCCTTAAGACTGTTCCTTTTTGCCTGGACTATATTTACTCAATTTAGTTAGCCAGCTTCTTATTTCATCCTAAATCAAGGGACACTATTTTTCTATATTTCCTCTTGTCTCTAGGTGCAAGTCACATACACAACTTAAAATAAGGATACAGCTTAACCTAAGCATGCAGGCCCAGGCTCTGAGGCCTTTTGGGGCTTACAGTGCAGAGCACATGCAGTGAGTTCCCTGGTCTCACCTGCTTATCAGTTTAGCAGCCAGAGCCTGCATTGGTGCACCTCTGATACCCAGAGGTTGAACTATGCCACGACTTGCCCCCCACTCCCTTGCCCAATTCATTCAGTGGCAGGCAAGGGAGGGGGACAAACAACTGTGGCATTCAAGCTGTGAATTCTGGACCCATGCTAACACAGACTCCAGTAACTGTGCTGGTCATGAGCTGTACAAGCAAAGCAGGGTGCAACCACACGCCTCCCCCACCGCATCCCTTGGCTCTACCTATGTGGACAGGCATACTAATCATGTCATGGGTTGGGAACCAGTTCACCACTATGTGAAGTGCTGTGGCTCTAACACCATGGACCATACTTCGCAGTATGCAATCAGGAAGAGTGCTTACATCCACAGTATGGGGATCCCACAGGGTGGGTAACTTGAAGTCTAAAGTTTAGACCAAGTTACACCAGTAGCATAAATGAGGGGTGGGTGAGTGGGGCACCAGTCCCAGGGTGCCTACTTAAAGTGTGTGTCATACTGACAGCTGCTGCTGTTGCTTGCCTGGCTGCTATCCCTTTCTTGTGCTGCCTGGGACTCAACAAGTGCTTGTTTTGCGTCTGGGTTAGACATATACAACAAGGAACAATGATCTCAAGTTTAGGGTGGCCATTATAGAGGACATTACAGTTTTCTGCTACTCTGTTCTCTGTCCTCTATTGATACAAACCCCAACCCATTTATATCCTCTATTTTTCTCTTCAAGTGGCATCAATGTATTAAGTGCCATCAACATTATTAACTTTTTCACTTCTGATCAACATACCATATACATAATATGCATACCCAGTGTCATGTTCATACTTGTCAGATCTTGACATTCACTGGAATAGATGGATACCAGAAATAACACTGATTTAAACAGGAAAAGAGTCAGAAAAAAAATCTATGGCTTATTTTCATGATGGAGAACCTTATTACTGTCCTTAAACATCATGGCTAGGGACAGACATTACACATGAACCTGTTTAAGTGATCAGAAACTTGTTTAAACCTGTAACAGAACAGTTGTTCAGTGCACATAAACTAACTTGAAAATGACTGAAACCAGTTTGAGATAAACCTGGTTGAATCAGACTTAACTGATTTGGGTCAAACTGGTTTATGTAATGTCTGTCTCATACCCCTTGCCGGTTTAAGACAAATCAGACACCCCAAACATCCTGGCATACTCTCTGGGCTGGGCAGGGCTCTCTGCTCCATAGCAGAGCTGGCCCCTCCCCTCTGCTCTCTGGCTGCAGCTCCAGCCCAGACTATGGGCTGCTCCCCCTCCCCAGCCCACCACACCCTGCTAAGCAGAAATTCCCCCCTTCCCTCTGCCTTTCTGAGAGGTGTCTGTGTATTAGCCAGCAGATAACATGCTGGCTACAGTCCATGCTGAATCAACAGGTAGCTGGTAATGTCCCTCTGTTGCTTTCTTAATGAGGTGATAAACACTGTTATCAATTCCCTGCTGGGCTAATCAAAGTGTCCTGCCAGGGTCTGGCCATGCCCCCACCCTAACTCAGTGCTGTGGAAGGGATGGAAGGGCTGCTGTAGCACCCACCCACCCAGCTTCTAGCCTGAGCCACTGCCAGCATGTGCCTACATGTCTGGGATGTCTGTGCAGTTACAAATCACTTCAGCCTAGCCAGGTTAGACTAACCAGCAAAGATTGAATCAATTCAGCCTCAGGTTTTTTTAATATCTTTCCCTAGCCTTTAAGAGTAAAAGCTGGGGTATATATTGTCATCACATTAGCTAAATCATATTGGATTCTGGTGATGATGCAGCACGTTGATAGTGGAGGTGTTCTGTATGCCTTGCTAAAGCAGCAGAAAAGACAGATAGCTTTAATGACCTAGTATAATTCTGCATCTGTGAGTAACGTATTTCCTTGCAATATAAAGTGCCCTTAATACTTGGTCTAGATAATGTATTCTACATACACTGTTGTTATTTATAGCCTCCTAAATGAACACAAATGCAGTCATTAAAAAGATGTTGTTGTTAAGATCATCAGCAGTGAAATAATTAGCAATGGTGACATGTAAATTGCGATTTAGGCTTCAGAGCTTAAATTGCCACTGAGATGAATGGGCCAGTTCACACTTCTTTTAGGCCTGGCTCAGCAGAACTTGTAAACCCTAAGCATTTGAAGAAATCTGGGTGTATGGTCAAATTTAGCACAGCATCTAAGCGCTTGATGAACTTTAAATATGTGAAAAAACCTATTAAAGCACAGACAAGTGCTTTGCTTGTTCAAGGCCTTAGGCCTTGTCTGCAAAGGAGAGTGTCACAGGGTTATGTGTTAGGGCTGCAGTCTGTAGATCAAAGAAAAGACAAGCCATTCTCTTTTTCTTCCTCGTATGAATCTGCAACCTTGTCAGTTATGCCTGAGGGAGAATGGATCCTTAAGCAGTATGGGAAGAATGGGGCAGTAATTCTTTATCTCCCTACTTCCTTCAGTGGAGGAGGCTGGGGGGAAATCTGGGACCAGAAAAGACTACTGTATGAAAGTAGTGATCAAGGTTTAGTTCTTCAGGTCAGAAGAGTGGCACAAGGCCAGTCCACAGGCTGCACCAAGTCTTGCATACTATCGAATGGACCCTAGAACCTAGGGTTTTGCTGATTTCCATCAGCAAAAAAGAGAACACCGGGGGCGTGGCGGGGGAAGGAGGAGGGGCATATGATTGTGAGGGGAAGTGATATGCCTGTGCCCTGACTCTGCATCTCACTCCTAAGCCACAGCTCCCCCAGCCCTGTCAACCGCCCCTCACTTCTGACCCATAGCCCCTCCCCCTCAGCCTTGCTGTCCAAGCAGTGCATATGCACACATGTACACCCTCCCCCACCACACACACACAGTCTCTTTACTTGGCTTGCTGGAACCTGCATGGGGACCATATGACCCACAACAGTCAATCACGTTGTCCACCGCTCCTAGTTCCAAACACCCAGCCTTGGAGATCAGAGGAAACAACAAAAAACCCAGACATTTGCTCTTATTTTAAAAACCCACCTGGATGCAGCATATGGGCCAAAAAAGACAACGGGTCTGGGAAAACCCAGATGTATAGTAACCCTATCAGAGCCCAGTATCACCCCTACCTTGTCCTGCATGCCAGAATTGGGCCGCAAAGGCTTGGCACCACTCCATTTCTGCCTGGCCCTGCACCCTGGGATCAGGCACCTGATCCAAATCGGGCCATAGCTTTCCACAACTGGCTTCTGTTCTACAACTTAATCCAGTAAACTCATGGTAGTAGTAGTAGTCCCATTAAAATCAGTGGGTTTGCAGTGCATTTGTTATTGAATCCCAGGTTTGGCAGGGGCTACAGGGGTCATCTAGTCTAGTGGTTCTCAAACTTTTTTGTACCAGGACCCATTTGTAAACATTGATGGCCAGTCCCAATCCAATGCCCCTCACTCCCGACCCACTACCCCCCTACCCCCAGGTCCCAGTCCCCCAGTGTGTGGGGCAGGATGGGGTGTGTATGGGGAAGGGGAGGCCCCAAGAAGCCCCTGGTAGTCTGGAACTTTGCCAGCCTGCAAGGAAAAAGCCATGGTTTCCCACATTTTTATCTTTTAAAGAAGGATCCATTTTTCAAATTTGTTCATGACCCTTTCATATTTTCTCCTGACCCACAGGTTGAGAAATACTGATCTTGTCCAATCCCTTGCACAAATGCAGAATATGCTATTCTTAAATCATCCCAGAAAAATAGCTATCCAATGTCTTCTTGAAAACCTCCCATGGAGATAACATAACTTCTCTGGGCAACTTGTTTTATTGCATTACTGTTCTTATAGTCCAGAAGTCTTTTTCAGAGATGTCATCTAAATTTACTCTTGCTACAGTTTTAACCCACTGCTTCATGTCTTGTTCTCTGTTACAAGGGAAAACAGTTGTTTTCTTTTTTTTATAGCAGCCTTTCAGATATTTGAAAATAGCTATCATGTCCTTCCCTCATCTCCTTTTTCTCCAAACTAAACATAGCTAGTTCTCTCAACCTTCTTTTGTACCTTTTACTTTCCAATCCCTTTATCATCTTTGTTACTGCTCTTTGGAACCTTTACATTTTCTCTTTCACCTCTTTAAAATACAGAATTTCAAACTGGATATAATGCCCTGGTTGGGCCTAACCAACACTGAGTAGATTTATACTGAGTGGATTTATACTGTGACCTCCCAAGTTCTACATATAAGATGCAAATATGGCTCTTAATGCACCCCAAAATTGCAGTTTGTCATGTCTGCATTTCATTACTGACTCACGCTGAGTCTGTGATCCACCATAATTCACCACCTCCCTATGCTTCTTAGCAATGCTGCTACCCAGTTATCCCTTTCCATCGTTGGTGGTTTTTAAGACCCAGTTAGACAAAGCTTTGGCTGGGATGATGTAGTTAGGGGTGATCCTTCTTTGAGCAGGGGGTTGGACTAGATGACCTCCTGAGTCCCTCTTTCAACCTTAATTTGATTCTATGATTCTGTATTAGCACACTTGGTTTTATTTCCAATGGTGGAATTACCTTACATTTGTCTTTGTTTCATTTAATTCTGTTGTCTATAGGCCACTTCAGCAAAATACAGGGTAGAGATGCACTTTATAGATTAAATCAGTGATGCATAAGCTTTCATAAGTAGGAGCCTACCCAACTCAAGGAGATGGCTAGCCAATTCTGCAGGTAGATTATAGGGCTGGCCACCATTTTTGCAGGCTTATTGTGGTAAGCCTCCCCCAGGCCTCTGATTGGCTGAGGGAACCTGATCTCTCCCCTTGATGCTGATTGGTGGAAAGGGGTGGAGCTGCACAACAGGCAGCCCTCTCAGCCAATCAGTGGAGAAGGAGAGGGGCAATAGCCATTTTGCCTGCTCACCTTAGTGCTGATAACCCCCTTCATGCCAGGATGCATGGCCAGGAGGACTGCTGGCTCCCCCTGAGGAGCCAACATTTTATTTTTAGTTTTTGTTTTTTTGTTTTGTTTTTTTGCAGTTGGGGGGCTGGAGGGGGAGGTTTGTGGTGGGGGGGTTGTGGTTGGGTCCTGCTAATTTCACGGAGATCACCCTATTCCACATTTTCTGCAAAATTCACAGAAACACAATTTGAGCAGATCCCTATTTGTGAGTTACCAAGATCTTCAATTAATCATAGCCCAACTCAATGATTGCCCCTCCTGGTTTTGTGTCATATGCCAATCTCTTGTCTTTCAGACCCTAATCCATTTATTGTTACTCTTTGCTACAGGTTATTCAACCACTTATTTATCTCAGGGGTATCAAACATCCTCTAGCTCCTGCATTTGGGTCATTGGCTAACAGGGTTTCTTGAAGGCTAGGCCACCCAGATTGATTTTATGGGGCACATTGATTTCATGGGGCACATCAGCAGTATGTTAATACCTGCTGTTTTGACATGGCTCTGGAATACAGGGATTTAATGCTGCTCACCTTCACCCTGCTTTACCCACTACCAAAACTGGGGTTTCTAGTCACCACTGGCAACGATGATTGGCAGCAAGGGAAAAGTGGGGGCAAGCAGCAATGGCATTAAGTCCCTGGGTTCCATGGACCTGCCAAAACAATGACTCCACTAGCCAAGGAGTTTAACATCACCACCATTTGCGGGTTGTGCAGCCATGGGAAGCCCTGCAGCGATGGATCTGACCTGCAAAGCCCAAGGAATTTGACACCCCTAATTTATCCAATTAATAGCAATTCATCCTAGTCTGCACTTCTCCAGTTTATTATGAGAATGTCATGTGGGAGTAGGACTGTGTCAAAGTCACAAGCAGCAGCAACCATTCACTTGTTGTCTTAATGACTGTCATGGATCCATTCAAAAGGATCATACTTAGGAACCATTCAGGAGCCTAATGGGTAGAATAGGGTCAGGATCTAAGTATATTATCTCCACTGCATTTTCTTCACCCCCCAAAACAACTATGCTGTCAAATAAGAATATCAAGTTGGTTCAGCATCTGTTTCTTAACAAATCCATTTTGAGTAGTAGTGATTACCTTTTCTGATACCAGGTATTTAGAAATGGATTGGTTTATAATCGGTTCTAATATCTTCCCAGGTTTTGAAGCCAAACTGACCAGATTGTATTTTCCTGGGCATGTCTACACATGCACAGTTACTGCACAGTAATTTAGATTACTTAGGTTACCGTGCAGTATCTGAAAGTTAATATGCAGTACAGCACATGTCTACATGTGCATGGCCATACTGCTCAGTAACTATGGTGATTTATGCTGAACTAAGTTATGCTTAGTTACTGCACAGTAAGACATGTGTAAATGCTTTACTGTGCAGTAACACTGTTTGTATGCTCTGACTTGGGAGCATTTACTCCCAAGTCAGAGCACACACACGGTATTACTGAACAGTAATACCTACACATGTAGACAACAATCTAAAAGCTGCTTACTGTGCGGTAAATGCAAGTGTAAACATCCTCCTTCTGCATGGCCTACTTTTACCCTTTTCTAAAGATGGCCACTATGTTAGCCTTTCTACAGTCCTCCAAAACCCAACCTTTTGTCTATGACTTAGCACATATTGTTTTTAGCTCTGAGAATTCTTACGACAATTCCTCTAGCACTCTGAAATGAATTTTATCAGACCCTGCTAACTTAAATGCATTCAAATTTTCAAAAGCTTTGATGCACTTATTACTTATCATTTTCTGCAGCTTGTCCCCTTCTTTGTCCACGTGAATTCAGTTAGTTGTCTAGTCACAGTTGTTTTTGTTGTGAAGCCTGAGGACAAGTAGACTTCTCAGCATTGGAATCCCCTCCCCTCTTGACACCCATCAGAAAAGTCTGGAGGCTTTGTAAGACCTTTTCATTTTGGCAAGTTTTTAGCAGACAGGGTTAAGCTTTGGAGTATCGCCTGGGGAGTTTTTTTATTACTTACTTTAATAACTTATGTATTCTTATATTTTAACTTGTTTTTTATCATAAGCTGCCTTAAGTCTTTTTTTGAGAGGGTGGCATACAAATTAAACAAATAAATGAATAAATGGAGCATCTTTGCTTTCTTTGCATCACCTATTAGTGGCCCACCCTTACTTTGAGCCCTGCACACATGGTTTCATTGGTCTTTCAGAGTGGAAGATATGTAGAGAATGGTTAAGTTATGTTTTATGATCTCATAAAGTACATTGTTTTCCTATTCTGACTATTGTATGCATATTTTTAAATACTTGACCTGTTGAAGTATTATCTGCCTAGGCTTAAGTGTACTCAGTCAGCACAAAGGGAAAAGATTTGATCATTAGTTTTAAGCAATTTTCCTTGGTTACCCAAATTGAACTTTAGGCTGAAAAACCTCTGTTAAAAATAGAGCTTATCCAGGGTTCAGCAAATACTATGATAAGCATGCTCCTCCACTAAAACAGAAGGCAGGGCTTCCCTAGTCAGACTGGGGAAAGTGGGAAAGTGTGATAGTATGAAATATCTATGTTTTTAGGGTTTTTTGTACATATATCAGTCGGATAATTTTTTTTAATTTGCTGGAGCTTTGTGCTTGCTAGTTGGCAAAAAATGTATATGAAATGTATATGGAATATCCAGCATATGCCATATATCCCCACATACAACCTGCACCTTTTTGCCCCAAACCAGCCCCCCACCCCCGAAAATTGGGATGCATATTTTAAGAGGAGAAGCTGAGCACTGTAACTTGTGCCTGAAGCAGCAAGTTAGCTACTGACAGTATCTTGGTGTGGCTTGTGATGTGAAGGCAACACTTTATTTACAAGAAGTTTTATAAAGAACCAGGCAGCCCTGGTTCTTTATAAACAAGGCACATACCTAGGACCCTGAGCTGCAGGGAGGCTGGGGTCCTTCCCTCCATGGTGATAGCATGAATGGCCCTGTTTTCCTCCCTTTCCTTTCCCTCCCTCCTATGCAGAGTTGCTTCCTAGCAGTGGCTCTGAGCTCTGCTCCTTGCAGGCAGCAGCACCAGGGTGAGGGGAGGGTCTCGACCACCCCGAGGCCCATGAGTTTGTTTGCCTAGGATCCACTAAAGGGTTAATCCAGCCCTGTAAAGAACTATTTACAGTAAAGAACTAAAAGTGCTACTGTACTTGCAAGAGCCTGGGGCCTAAAATTGTGTGAGGTAGAGTTAGGGTTACCATATTTCCAGTTCCAAAAAAGAGAACACATGGCACACACACACGGGAGTGGGGGCAGGATAGAGGGGGGGATATGATTGTGAGGGGCAGTGATATGCTGGTGCCCTGGCCCTGCCCATTCTTTTGCCCCTCACTCCCAAGCCACAGCCCCCCCAGCCCTGCTGCTACCCCTCACTCTTGACCCTGAGACCCCTGGCCCTGCCAGTGACCCTTACTCTCAACCTATAGTACTCTGGCCCCCTGGGCCATGCTGGTGCCCTTCAATCCCAACCCGTATCCCCCTCTCAATCCCACCTCCTGCCCCTCACTTCCAAGCCACAGCCCCTTGCTCCCTCCCTTTCCTGGCTGCCCTGCCCCTGCAATCCTTTTCCCACAATGGTTGTGCCTACAACCCAGCCCACTGCACAAGTTGCAGTCCCACACCCCACACTGATCAGATGCTGTTGCAAGAGCAATAGATAGAAAAAGGCAGGTGCTAGGACTCTGGGGGTGGCTTCTCTGCTGTGGCAGAGGAACTAAACTGAACTTAGTAGGTGCTAGGACCCTGGGGACATCTCCTCTGCTTCCAGGCAGCCATGCAGCTGATGCCTGGGCAGCTTCTCTCAGCACTGGCAGGCACCCACCCCCTCACATAGCTAAGGTGACCAAAATCCCTGACATTTGGTCATATTTTTAAAAATTGCCTGGACAATGATCAGAGGGGCCAAAAAGAGGACATGTTCAGGGAAAACCTGGATGCATGGTAATCCAAGTAGAATAACTCTTCCCCAAAACATGGAGCGTTCAAAACGTGTGGCATCCCAGGAGATAGTCTGAGTGAGAGAGCTAAGTGAGACAGAATTCCTGAACACTTTATTCCTAAAAGGACTTTCTCTGCGTCAAATAATCAGTCATAACTCTGGAAAATATTTTTTGTGCATTCTGCCTTCTAAAAACAAGGCATGTGTTTTATTTGAGGGTGTGTTTGTGGCGGGGCCAGTAGGGGGCGCTCCTGCGTTGAGCCTCCCACCTCCCTGCACTCGACCACCTTCCAGGCTCCGAGTGCCTCCCTTGAGGGGCCTCACGCCTGGCTGACCCCTTCCCTGGAGCACACCCGCTAGCCTGGGGTTTCCGCTGCCACCATCCAAGGCTCTGGACTTACTTCTGGCTCTGTGCACCTTGGAGAACACAG
>JAGPOW010003642.1:104278701-104316534 GCA_030014935.1 Caiman crocodilus | reverse complement strand
TAGCCGTTTGAACACGCATCTGGAATACTGTTCTCTAAATATCTAATCAGATCACAAGTACCTTACTCACTCTCATCATCCAAAGGTGGTTGGAGTTTCCTCTGAAGGCAGATTACTCTTAAGGCATGCAGAGAGGGCTTGTCCAGGTTCACTTAGAAGACCGCATGGCTAATGGCTGCTCTTCTTCTTCCTTAGGACCTTATATACCCTCCCTGACCTCAGCAGCCCGATCCAATCGAAGCTGCCAAACCTGGTCACAAGCCGACCCATTTCCCAAGCATCCCTGGTCACCTGGGCTGAGCGCGGGTCCAGGGCCGGGTCGCTTTCCTCCCCAGGTGACTACAGCATCCCTTCCCACGCCTTTGTCATGCGGACAGGGATGAGATCCCTGCCCTGAGGGATTCACCAGTAGCCTCTCAGACTGGCACAGGGAGAGGTTTCTGGAGAGGGGCACCCATGGTGGCATTTCTGCCACACTTACAATCTGTCATGTATTTGCTATCAAAATATTGCTATCAAAATATATGTGTGAGGCACAGATATAGTCCACCAGATTCCAGGATGTAGATAAGAGTTCTACAGAAATGGGGGAAAAATTTGAAGTGGCCCTCCCTGGGGCCACTGAATCACCAAAGCACTTGGTACTCCAATTGTGCCCCACATTTGGTCAGCTGCACAGCATCTACTGGAATTGCAAGTGATATATATAAAGGCAGCAGTGCCATCACTATCCACTGGATAGATCCTCAAATGGGCCACCAATAATGGTTTCATATTGATACAAATGTTTTGAAAGTGCATACATTAGCATGACAAAAGTATTAGTAAATTTGAATTAATTGTTAATTAACAACTGAAAAGAGAGAAAAAGCTTTAGTTTAGACATGCCCTTATTAGATTATAGTCTTCTGAAGAATAACTTCTAGAGCCACATAAAAATCAGTGATTACATGAAATTTCCTGAAGTTTCATTCCCATAAAGCTCACTTCATTCTCAAGTTCGATTTTGTTTTTCAGTTTCAGGTGAAAACAAAGGGGTTGAATCATTCTCCTGGGACTAGAAATACCTGGATTCAAATGCCTACTCCTAGAGTAGACTTGGGCAAGTTGCTAGACCCAAATCAACAAAAATATTGATATGCCTAATTTTTATTATTCTTAAGGGGAGAATCAGTATCTAAATACCTTTGAATATCTAAGCTTAAAAGTATGTCTTCTGGGCCCAAAAGAAGACATACTGTGTGTATGTGTGTGTGTGTGTATACACGCATGTGTGCTTGATATAACAAAACAACTGTGTGTTCATTGACTTGCTTAATAAGTGGCATGGCAGTGATGATGTATTCATATTCTCTTTGTGCCTTAGTTCTTTCTTCCTTTTCTTAAAGGACATTGTAAAGTTTGATATATTCAGAGTTAGGAGGTATTCAGAAACTGCAGTAATAATAAGGGCCATATAAATGTTTCAGTCACAGAAGGAATGTAACTCAAGTCTCTCATGCAGAATTAGATACAACAATTATATAATATAATAATATAATATAACAATTTATATAATATATAAACCAGATTAGCTCCCCTGTGGATTAGCTATCCTGTGTGGAGCTATTCCTTGCACTTATTCTGGAACAAGTGGCCGTGTCTACACATGCCATCACAGCACATGAATAAATTGTGGAGCTTATTGCTCAGCAGTTTATTGCTCCAGGGAAGCTTCCAGATGCACATGCACCCAAACTGAAGCACACTGAGTCAAGCTGGAGCAGCCCTGGCTGGCAGGAGATCCAGGGGGCCAGGCTGCCAGCCCTGGGCTGTTCCGATTGTGTCAATGTGCTATGGAGAGGTTGGCTGGGGTATAAGGGTGTACAGTGCTAGGCTAGCCAGCAGACAGTCCCTGCACTGAAGCAACCTCTTGCCCCAACCAGCCAGGCCACATCTACATGTGTGCTGCTGTGCATGAAAAAACTCTGCAACAGGAAAGTACTTGGAATTTACAATTACTACCCTGTTGCAGAGTTTATTCGTTTCTTGCACACTACTTGGCTCTCACATTCAGGCACTAAGATGCTTACTGTGCAGTTAGTCAACTGCTCAGTAAATGTCTCGTGTGGACTTGCCAAATGTGATTTTATTGTAGGATAACTACTCCACTTAGGAAATGCATTAAGACAGCTTTTAATTCCAGAATACAGATTCCTCGCAGAGGAATTAATTCTAGAATAGTTCCAAGCAACTTCTGCATGCAGGCACAACTATCAATAGTATCAAAACTTTTTCTTTCCATGAGGAAAAGGGTTGCTTTTTAAGTGGTTTAACCCACTGAGTTCAGCTGAATTTAAAACTTTTCTTCATGCCTATGAAGAATCAGTTTCCTCTTTGAAGATAGCTTTATCTGGTCATTTTCTAGTATATGCGTTTTACAGTGATATTAAGAGAAGTTTTACAGTGATATTAAGAGAAGTTTTCAATGGAATGTAGTTCATTGCATTAAGAATTGATAAGCATGTTTTGTTTTCTCTTTTGGAGGCTTTCCCAAAGGGAGATTATATTGATATTACCAAGTTTCTTCTGATTCTGTGCCAAGTCCATAGAACCTTTCATATAAAAGAGAGTGACATCTTTCAGATGTCTGGGTATATGCTAGTCAACCTCATATGCATTAAGTATGAGCTAAATAGGTGGAAAGGTTGAATAATTTGCAACCCAAGATATTATTATGTGATCCATATAGCCATTATTCTTACTTTTTCTAATGAGTAGCAAAAATAACGTAAGACTGCCAGCAATGTAACTCATATTATCTGTTGTCAACTGAGAAAGTCTAAAGGAGATTACAGTTACAATTCTGAGCAATTTGTATGGCTATTATATCATCTTTGCCAATCCAGATTGTGTTCAGTACTCATAATCGTGCCTATTATACATAATTGTGCCTATTGTTACATAATTGTGCCTATTATACAATAGTACCCTATTGTGCTAGTATTCACTGAGATTGCTATTATGCTTCCTGCTTTCTTTCATTCATTTCTACAAGCTGAGGGTCATTTCTTATTCATACAAAGACTGAAATAGTTATTGAGCACTCTGCTGAATATTCTCCCCTAAATGAAATATTCATCTTTCTAATATGTCATGACCCCCCTAATCTATACTAGAAAAATAAAATAGAATAGTTTGTAAAATGCCAAATCAGGTACCATGAACAACTATCAAGCTTCAACCATGATCACCAGTGTCAGTACTGAAGATGGAACTTATTAATTTTGCCATTTTGGAGCCTGACTGAAAAAAATTACTCCTAGTGCTTACATAGACATTCTCCAGAACTCAAATTAAATTCCACCTCCTGTCTCTCAGTATGCAGAAAGCACTGAGATCAGGTGTAATCTGCTGTAGACCTATAGTCAGATTGTTGTAGAGCAGAGGTACTCAATCTTACTGCCCCAAGGACAAGAAAGATACGTGGCACAAGGCTGGTCCACAGCTATGATCCCTCACTGTGTCAGCACCCAGATAGAGCCTTGTGTGCCTGGATTGGGCCCTGCACTACCTCAGTTGGGCTCAGCACTGTCCTCATTGAGCCCCACGCTGCCTCAGGCTCAGCCTAGACCCAAACTGGGCCCTGCATTGCATTGCTTCATCCTGGCTTCAGGCACCTGGATCAGGTCTCATGCTTCCAAGACTCAGTCCTGCATGCCAGGATCCAGTCCCATGTCATTCCAGTACTGCATGCCAGATCAAGTGCATGGGGCCATGCTATCCAGCCTGCCGGGCTCCTCACAAGTCTAAACATTTGACAGCAAGGGAATGGTAATTAATGCTGCCACCGCTCCTGGCTGCCAAATTTCCAGGCCTATGGGTTGCCCATAGGCAGGGTGGATGGCAAAGCTGCATGGGCCAGATCTGGCCTACAGCCTAGGGGTTGAACACCCATGTCCAAAAGTGCTAGATAAAATGTCCTCATTCTTTATTAACTTTCCTTTGCAGTGCCTACCTTTTAAGAGAAGAAAGAATAGAATCAGCCCAGAGAAGAAATGCTGCCATTCAAAACATTGGTGTATTTATCAATAACATAACTAAGATGGAGGAAAGCAGGGCACCATCCCTGCATGCCAACTTGAGAGGTGTAAAAATAGCAGCCACTGCCTGCCTGATGCTGCTGCTGCCAGCATCCCAGCTGCTGCTGCTGCCCCATGCACTGCTATTGCCATGGTGAAAACCTGTCCTGATATGTCTCTGATATTTATTCAGGAAAAAGATAGAATTTTGCATTTAGAGAGCCCAAGGGTACCAGGTTGAATGACACAAGAATGAAAGGCATCAGTTACTAGAGGCTTTGTTGAGAGAGACAGGATTGAGGATTGTTTTTTTACAAACTGAATTGCTGATGGTAAAGGGCAGAAGATACAGTACAGGCCTATACAGTTAAGAAAGCAAGAATGGTTCCACTATAGAAAGCAGTCATGGAAAAAGCTAGAAGTTCTGTAGCTGCAACATTCTCCTTTCTGCCTGTATACCTGTCAAGTCAGTTTCTGACCTCAGTTTCCCCAGCTTTATTAATAGATGAAGTTGCTTCAGATTTATATAAGTTACCCGGCATGGATACCACTGTAACTTGATATGTTAAGGCAGGAAGGATGATTCAGTAGCAATGAACATACTTAGAAATGAGGAAGTTTTGGTGGATCAAAGTATATAAGCAGAAAACCCTACAAAAACGAAGTGAATTTCCCTGATGACCATGTGATGTGTTGGTATGCTATGATCTCTGTGAACTGTGGTGAGATCATCAAGTCTGTGAGTCAGTCATCCCAGTAAATGTGGACATGTGGATATATGACAAAAGTGATTGATTACTCCCACATTGGCAGGATGATAGATGAATGATATTATTAGAAATTCTCTCTTTCTCTGTAACTAACTGTGTATTTCTGAGTCCACAAACTACCTTGTTGCTATTATCTGGTTAGTGGCTCTTGATGGATAAAATACATGAAGGATCCCTTCATATGAGCCTTTTGCATAGATACTATACAGCTTGGGCTAGAGTAAAGGCTGCCAATTGGAATTATCTATTTCATTTACTATGGTCACAGTTATGTCTCATCCCTCTCCAGTTCTTGCTAAGAATGCATTTATTTCCCCCATGACTAACACCTGCTGCATATGATCTGTCTTTCCCTAACTGCTGTATGCAGTTCCAATGTGATCATTGCCAAAACATCATCCTATCTATGAGCCAAAGAGATCTTGATGATCTTGTATCTTATTCCTGCAGCTGATGCTCCATGAGAACTTTCCTGAACTCCTGACTTGCCTTCGCAGAGTTGTCACTATGATGCCTCCAACTCCATGGCATGGGAACCTCGGTTGTTTCCCTTTCCAACTGCGGTTGCTGGATGGAACAGTGTACGGGTTTTGCAGCTGGTGTAGCAACTTGCCCTTTGCTCCTCTGTGGGCATTATGCACATGGGTACATCTATTCCATCCCTTGACATGATCTCCTCTTTCATTCTTTATTGTGCACGTGCTTGAAGACATGATTTTCAGAGCAACAGATTTGTGTATAGCGTTAGCCTCTGTTGCATGTTTTTGTGTGCATTTTCTTACTTGGCATTCTTTTTTTGCATGATCACAATTCAGCCCAGAATACACATCATTCATTTCTTTCTCTCTTATCCATACGCTTCTTCTCTGTTTCTTTCTTTCTATATTTCCCTGGATATTAATGTTAATCATAAGATTATACAGTAACTAGAGCTGTAGCTGCCATGAATGGCCATTTCTTTTGTTAGTGTTAAAGTGATGTTGTAGCCTTGATGATCCAGGAATTATGAGAGGCAAGGAAGTTTTAAAGTGATATCTTTTATTGGGCCTACTGCATAGCTGAGTTAAAGTTAGACAAGCTTTCAAATATAAGGCATTCTTCTTCCGACCTGAAGTGGTGCAGACCTGAAGAATGCTTTGTATTTGAAAGCTTGTCTATCTTTATCCAAACTATGCAGTGGATCCAATAAAAAATTATCACCCACAAAAAATATCTGAGTGTCCTATTTCTTTTTTCTTATTCATCAAGTGCTTAATCTCTTGAATGCAGATCCCTAGAAAAATATAATAAAAGAAGCCAAATTGTATCTCCCAGTGGTATATTAGCTTTACAAACCTTCTGATTAATCAACTTGGAAGCCTACTTAGCATTTGTAGCACTTGTGATGCAGCATAATTTTTTTGTGAGCAGACACAAAGATTTAAACAAATAGTTGTACTGGGAATCATTTAATGGAAAGCATTTCTTAAACTGTAGAGGAATAATTCACTGGTTGAAAAACTTCAATTTTGCATGACCTACTAGATTCACTGGACCCCCAGATTCAAGCTCAGTAGGATTTTAATCATTCCTAGGTAGATAAATTGTGTACCTTTCTGTTCAGGTATTAAAAACAATGTAATGCCTACTCTAGGTGGACACTAAATATCTATGAGCCCTTTTCATCCAGGGGTTTGACCTAGTTCCAGGAGACATTTATTACCAACCTCCCTGATTGGTGTAGTATGTTATTTATTGGCTGAATGCTGCTTTCCACTGGGTTGGATTCTGCATTTCAGTGGCGCAGTAGATATAATCTGTGAAATATTCTGGGATCCATGAAAATGAAAGGTATATAAATATATAATACAGTTGTGTCAGACTCTTTACTCACATGGCTATAAATCAGAAGCAACACCACTGAAACCAGTAGAATTATACCCATATAATGTTAGTGAGAGAAGAGAATCAAACACCTGATTCTCAAATTTACTCTGACTCAGGTCCTGCCAGAGGCTGGAAAAGACTAGGAGCTGGACTGGGGTCTCTACCATCAACATGCCCTTTACATCAAGAGTCAAAGAACTAGATGCTGTCAGAGTCCTGGCAATGCATTTTCTACACTTGATGGAAACTCAATATGCTTTGGTCAGTTTCTACCACTGCAGGATGTTTCTGCTTCCATCATACCAACTGTTGTCTGAGCAGAGCCAAAGGGGCAGAGCTGGTCTAAAAATTTGAATCAAGTTGATATTTGGATTTTAAATGGAAAATGCAGTTCAAGGTAGAATAAAATATGTCCTTATTTTTGTACCTGAGTCCTCATAAATTTGCCTACAACTTTATAACCAGCTGGAAATACCCTTGCATTGCTATCTGGCTCTGGGTTTTTCTTGTTTTTTGGAGGGCTTATTTGGGTGGGCAGGGGGCTGCAATGGGAAAGAATCAGCAGTTAGAAATGTTGAAAATCATAAAACAGTATTACAAGTTCTCATAGTTTGTTCTGTTCCTTCTGTTTTATAGATGAAGGAGCCTTATAATAAAGGAGACCTGCTGGCTAAACCTGATCCAAGAGCTTTTTGGAGCAGCGATGACTCAGGTTAGGATAGAATGCAATGGGTGTGCGCGTGTATAATGATGGATTCTGCAGAAAGCTGTACAGAGGGCTTTTCTCTTTTATGCAGCGTTATGCTTTGTACTAAAGCCAGGCAGGATGAATGATTTTTAATGCAGAAATTAAATTTGACCTCTCTCCCATACAGTATTGGTTTGGGGGAAAATGGCAAAGAAAATAGGATTTAGCGCATTATGTGATGATATGTGATGATTCCCATAGAACAATGCCACAGCATAATAGCAGTCCACTGTTGATCCTCGGGATCATGGTTTACACCTAAAATGTCTAGTCAGATGCCTGATGAATCCGTTTGTGGCTGTCAGTCCCAATTTGGGAGCCATACAGCTTGTTGTAAGTGTCACTGATCTACGTGTTTACTAAGCTGGAATCTATGCTGCTTTCTTCTTTCTCGCTTTGCATCCATCTTCTGATTCAAAGCTGCTTCATGTTGAGCTGCATGTTGAGCTGCACCCAGTGCCAGATGTTCCTTCCAGATCAAATGGGATTCTGCACGCCTCTCCCCAGTTTTCTGTGTTGATGTTGAATGACTTCAAATAATTTTTGCACACATTGTGATACTGCCATAGAAGATGACCCCGCTTTCTAGAGCCATCTCGAATCTTGCTGTACAAACTATTCTTAAGGATAATTCACATTCTTTTGACATGGCCAATTCATTCAGCCTCCTCTTCTTGATAGTGGTTTCTAAATGTGTGTAACAAGAATCATGCCCCTGTGATGTCCCTGGCGGCCAAGTGGCTCCTGCCTCATTGTGGCTCCCTGGGTCCCCTTTTCCCCTTGCCTATCATTCCTGGATGTAACTAATTGATTTCTGATGCAGGAAGCTACCCAGGGTCCAAGAGTGAGCCTTTGTCTGTTATCCGTCTGTGGATTTCTCCTGAACCACCCTGATCCCTGCCCTGCCCGCAGGCACTAAGCAGGGCCCTCTTGGCCCATGTGTGCTTACCTTAAGTGCTAATTTTGTGGTCTCTGACCTTCTCTATAGCCATGTCCATGCTTCACAGGTGTTGCCATTCAATCAGTCTCCTGTGTTTATGCCTTGGCCTTTCCAGCCTCTGTTCCTTCTTTCTAACCCTGGCCCACAATGCCGGACCTGGCTTCTGGGCTCTAGCTCCTGCCTTGCTTCCTCTGGTTCTGGGTCCTTGGCCCTGGTATCTGTCCCTTTTGGGTGCTGGGTGCTGGCTCTATCCTTTGCAGGTTCTGCCCCCCCTGGCTCTGCCTGACTTCTGTCTCTGCTAGGCTTCAGCCTCCTGCTAGGCTGTGACTCCTTTTGGCTTAAACGCACTCCGTGTCCTGAGCCCTGGCTCTCTGGCAGGGCTCAAAACAGCCTCATGCCCCTCAGGCACCACTGAGATCTCTTCCACCTCCAATAGTCTCAACCCAGTCTGCCAGCTTAACTATAACAAAAAAGTAATCCCATTGGCTATAACATATGCTAGTTCTGCATTAGGTCCAACCATAAACACTGGCTTACTGGCTGCACAACAAGGTTTCCCCCCACTCTGGGTTGTATTCTGTTGCAAGCCATCAGTGTCTCACTGGCAGTCTCAGGGCAACTCACCTGTCAGCTCTGAAGCCTTCTTGTCAGGAGAGAAGACCCTCTGCTGTCTGCAAGGCCAGACTCCTCATTCTGGCTTAGACAATACAAGATTACATATAGAAGGGAAAGGGAGGGGACACTGCTCAAAGAAGTAAAAACTGGGTTGATTAGATAAATTGAGGTGAATAGTGCAGTCAATGGAGTTAACAGATAGTCTGGCTAACAGTCTTAATACATAGTTCAGGCAATGGCATAATAACCCCTGTCTACTCAATGTAGACAGCAAAGGGATACTGTAAGCAGGTGATGGCATATATGATGTTGGTGGAGGGGCAGGTGAATGAACCTTGGATACTATAATTTCTGTTGTTTGGTCCAGTGACGATGTGATCTGCCTTGATGAGTGGGTACAACTGGCATCTAGGTCTATAGCAAGGCCTGGTGGCTTGTTGAAAATTAGAGATAGGTACTTTATGGTTGAAGAAATACCATTTGATGCCATTTGATGCCTGGAAGCCAGGACAGGTTTGTCCCGCAAGGCTACCTTGAGATTATCATCTTTATATGTCTAGGGTGTTTAAGCTAGGGATAAGTGCTGTAAGTGATGAGAAGTTGTCCTATCACAGTGTTGGTTCCATGGTTCTTGCTTCTTTGACCCAGTTAGTCTCTGGGGACCCTCTACAAATACAGGTAAAGGTGTGATGGGATCTAATGTGCAATGTAAACAATCGTGCCTTCTTCCATGATACATGTGCATGGGTGAGAAGCAAGTCCCATGCACCCCAGTTGACGGGCTGCCAATTGCAGGGGTGGCCCATGCATCCCTGGTGTGGGAGGTTTGTCACTTCAGTGCTTTCCTGGCCCCAGGGGTGTGGAAAACCCCCTGGAGCTAGAAGATCACTGCAGGGGCAATCTCCCTGCTCTGGGGGCACAAGAAACAACCTCCACAAGAGAACCATTACTGCAACAATCTTCCCATTCTGAGGGTTTTATGTACCTCCAAGATGGAGGGATCACCCCGATGGTGACCCTCTGACCCCAGGGATTCCATGCATCCCCAAGGAAAGGGGATCACCCCTGTGCTGATCATTCCACCCCAAGGTTGCATGGACCCCTGGGGCTGGGAGATCATCACAGTAGCAATTTTCCCACCCTGGGGGTTTGCTGGGAGGTGCACTGCAGAGACCCAGCATCCACAGTTGTGGGACTCTGGGTCTTGGCAGCTGCTAGGGCTGAGAGTCCCCAGCAGTTGTAGGACTCACAGACCCATCTGGGCAAGGTGCACCCCTACGGCTGGGAACCCTGTCAGCTGACGGGAGTCCCAGCTGCAGGGGAGACTCTACTACACGTGTACATTAAAGCTCAATAGCAACCAGTTATCAAGGTTTTGAGGTCTAACTTGATAGCTGGTTGCAGCTTTTTACTGCATAATAGCTACTTTGCATGTGTAGCTGTTCTCAAAGTAATTGTGCAATTAACCAGTTAATTGTGCAATGCCTTTAACAAGTAGAGGGTGCCTATGGTATCACCATGATTTCAGACTAACATAGCTAGCCACCTCCATCTGTCTTCATGAAAAAGTGACACTGCTTTTACTAAACTGGATTACAAACATATTTATAGTTAAATCAGTAAAGCCCATGTATATACCTTCTTCTTTTGGTTTAAGACTGAAGTGGTTTAGACTGATTCTTTACTGACAATGTATGGTGTTATTAAAATGAAAGAGAGGGCCACAAAAAAGGTCTGCCCTGGTGTAACTAAAGTGAGTGGTATTTTTCATATGTGCAGTGCTATGGTCTGAAATCTTTAGGGCAGGAATTGTTTCTCATTTTACACATGTGCAGTACCTAGTATAATGGGTCCCCATTGCTCAATCAGCACTTTTTTTTTAAGAGCAAGTTAGACAAATACTTGTCTAGAATGGTTTAAATAGGGATGATCCTACTTTAAGAAGGGAGCTAGATGACCTCCCCTTGTCCTCTCCAGCCTTAATTTCCTTTGATTGTACTGTTAAACTATAACATATTAAAAATATAATATCTTTGTTCTCCCCACACATGCACACACTTACAATTTTACTTTCTAATGCTGGAGTATTAAACTCAGGTAACTTCACTTAAAACATTGGAATTGCTCATATTTTACAATGGTGCAGTTGAAAGAAAAATTGACCTAATGTTTATAGGGCTACTTTTACTCCATAATAACTGCTATAAACCATTTCTTTCAGTTAATACAGGTGAATTTTGCTGATCCTTTGTGTGGAGGAACATGTTTAAACAAATTAACTACCTTAAAACTTGTTTCATTTCTAAATATACTCTAGTGGTTTAAACGTATAGCTTTCATACATCAGTTAGTTAGACTTCATCAAAACCCATTTTGTTGTGTCATATCAAGTGAAGTATAGCAACAATCCAGCCCTGTAGCCAATTGATGTGCTCTTGTAAAATGCCAGAAGAGTCAGAACAAAAGCTAGTTAAACAGCATGTCTTTTGAGGTTGCTTTCTCCATAGAGCAAGAATTATCTGTCAATCTTGTTTAACACCTGAACAGAGATTCTCTTGAGTCAGGACTGATGTTTCAGTCAGGACTATCTACTTTTGTTTTAGTTACATATTAGCTTTAGATTACCTTGTAAGAACCATCTTGGAAAGCAAGAGCTTGAACTCCTGTTATCAAAGATGGTACCAAGTGGAATGGAAGATGAGGTCCATAGCCTTGATACCTGCCTACTCTGAAGGATTCCACCAGAGAAGAGAGAGCAAACTAATAAAGCAAGCTTTGAATCACCTGTCTTGGGTGTGTCTTGAAAGTTATGTTAAAAAGGTCTTGTAAACACAAAGGAATAGAGGAACTTGCCTCAGCTCTCTCTAATGGGATTTTCTATTCATGTGTTAAGTAAGGCTGATTAGTAATGGCTCTGCCCAAGTGACCTGAAAACTTACCCTTTTGTTCTCTTTGTTCTAACCCTTTTGTGACATTTTCTTACAGAACTATTCATTGGCCTATCCTAGTGTTTCAACCATTTTATCATATGACCTGCTGTGAGTGAGGTTGCCTGAAAGAAGCAATAAGAGCAGAAGTGCCCAGTCTCCACCCATTGCTACCTCTAGTGAAGTTGCATCAGAGGGAATATTCCTTAGAAATCTTAGTGCAAGTGTAACATGGCTGCTATGCAGGGATGCAGTCTTTGAAGAGCGTTTACAGTTGAATAAATAGATTTGAAGCAAGTAACATCTTATTGGCGTGAATTAGATTTCCAAGACTCCTATATTAAGTAATAGGAAATGAAGATACAAAATGCAGACCCACATTAAATGGAGCACAAAATTCACCACTTTTATGCCACTTGCCCTTGTATTTGCTGAGAAAATATGAGCAGGTGAAGCAATTGAAAGCTCAGAAACCAGAAACCAAATAAAAACCTCACATTCTTTTTTAAACCTCATAATTTTTAATACAGTTTCATGATTGTGGGAACTGGATTCACGCATGTGAAATGTTTCACTGTTATCATCACCAGCCATTTCTCCCCTAGTTCACTTTTTCTAGCCATGCTTAATGTCATGTAATACTTTATGACAGAAGTTATGTCTACAGTTGCTCTTTCAGACAATCAAATGAATGAGTGCTCTAGTTTGATCACTGAGCAGCTAGACAGTGCGAGAGATAATACATGGACACTTAAGAAAACCAAGCCCTGGTCACTTGGTATTGCATTCCAGTGACTCAGTCCTGCATACTGCAAGGTGATCTAAGCAAAACACTTGGGTGTGTGCTCCGTTTTAAGCAGGTATGGAATCCTATCGATTTGAGCACCTTTGTAGATCAGTGCCTTATTGCTCAGCATTTTGCAGGATCAAGGCCTAAGCAAACAATGTCTAATATGTCTAAGTTGTTTGTGCCAACTGAAACACCCCAAACAAAATAATCAAGATTTGATCACAGCCGTGATCAGGGGTGGATCTACTATGAAACTTATGAAGCTTAAACTTCAGGGCCCCTAATCCTGGAGGGGCCCCAGAAGCGACTTTAGTCCACATTGACCTTGTTGCTGGTTGCGAAGGGGCCCCCATAACAGTTTAAGCTTCAGGGCCCCAAAAATGTAAGTCCGCCACTGGCTGTGATTATACAATTGCCATTTCTGGCCTCAAACTGTGAAAAGAGTACAGAGTGTTAGAGCCACCTCTAGGCTTCTATATCACAGAACAGGATTACAAGGTAGCTTTCTCTCCCTCCGTGTGTGTGTGTGTGTGTGTGTGTGTGTGTGTGTGTGAGAATGCGTCTGTATAGTTTATCATATTGAATTAACTCTACTGTTTCATTAGCAAGGTTAATGCTTCACAATTTGGTAAAGCAACAGTTAAACAGCAATCAGACCAAGCTGAAGTAAAAGAATACACTATTGGGTGAATAATTTGAAGGGAAAAAACGAGGAATAATATATGCCAACTTGTTTCTGCTCTCAGCTATGTATGTGTAAATACACTGATGTTTCATGTTTATAGCTGAAGAATGAAGATGTGTTGATGTAAAATACAAAGTTACCAGGTCAGGGATCTTTGATTCCTTCATCCTTTCATGTGTGGTGTTGTTACATTTGAAGCTGTCAGCTTTTGGTGACCAGGTTTTTTTGAGGATTATCTCAATAGTGAACAGGTCTTTGATGATGAATGTTTATCACTGATAATGAGATTTCTTTTCTTTACTTCTCTCTTTGTTTACTTATCTAGTAACTCTTTTAACATATTTATGACCAGGGATCCTGGTTTTCTCTGATAAAAAGTATCCCCAATTTTCAGATTAAAAAAAGTAATCCCAAATCTACATTTTTCCGTGTTCAAAATGAAATAACCCCTATTTCATTTTGAACACGGAAAAATGTAGATTTGGGATTACTTTTTTTAATCTGAAAATTGGGGATTCTTTTTTATCAGAGAAAACCAGGATTCCTGGTTATGATCCTTCCCATTGATATAACCCAGAGGCTATAAAACAGTATTTTTTTAAACTAGAATCATCCAAATACTACTTCTTCTTTTGTGATGTTTGTAACATTCATTCAAAACAATTTTTCAAAGTGAGATGTTGTATTTCCACCTCAAATATTCAAAATACATGACTCAGGCTTCTCAAAATCACTAGATCTAAAACAAATAATAAAACATCTAAAACATTCTTTTTTTTTAATTATTTGCCCTTTGTTTTTTCAGTCTTTGTGCCTGGATTCCCAAAGGAGGTTAGGCTTCTATCTCTTATGTAGATGCCTATTGTCATTATGGTTTCAATTGTAAATTAGTGATTTCATTAGTAAATCAGGGACCTTTAATGTTATTCACATAAATGACTCAGTGAATCTATCCCTTAAGAGTTGCCTTGATTGTACTTGACTACATTACTTCTAAAAAAACCAAAAGCTGAGAATCTGCAGAAGTTGCTGCTTTAAGTAAAACTACATCAAATGTCACAACAAACTTAGAAAAGTTTTACAACGTGGAAAGCATGGGATTATTTTGTGTCCAATGGCACATGAGGACATGTCTTTCCTTTGCCTTACCCTGATTTAAAAGTTGAACTGAGCACCATTATTCCATTTGGCATATTTTGCACATTTTTTGCATTCACTTTGCACAGGTGTCAATGACTTTGCAAGGTGCATCTCAGTGGACAACTGGTGACAGTGCCTGTTTCCCAACTAAGTGTTTGCTCTATGGATTGCTGTGCTTGATAACCTTAATGCTTTATTTAATCCTCCCAAGAAGACTTTGAAGTTTATAGCCCCTTGAACAGGGGGACATAGTCACTGCTTTTGCTTCTGTTGTTCAGGTCCAGATAGTTTCTCTAGTCTATGTGGTAAGCTAGCTTTACAAAGGGAATGGGTGGAATGTTCCTCTTATTAATTGAATGTTTGGATTCTGTAGAGAGGAACAAATGGTTGAAGAAAGATACTAGAACTGTGGGATGTGCTACTTTCTAGCGTCTGTAGTTTTCCACAGGTGTTGTACCTTACAAATGATAAACTGGGCATATTTGGATTGAAACAGCTTTCCACAGTAATGGCTCAGGTGGATACTTTGTTTCCAAAATGCAAGCCCTTGTTTTTAGACACAAAAGCCACAATTTCTCTTTTTGAAGCTTGGGCCTGCAAAAACTGAATTGATTCCACATATGCCACCAATGCATACCAACCCTGAATTCAATGCTCAGTGTGTTCGCAAAGAATATAATCAAAACCTTCATTCTGAAATGTTGTTGTTTCCAGAAAATCGGATTCTTCAAGGGTTGAAATATAACAGAAATGACAGCCTCTTTGCAAATGAACCATCAATTCCAACAATTTGGGTTGAGGAAGTCATGAGGGGTTTTTTTCAGACTAAAAATCAGAATGGGGTGATTTTTTTTCACTTTCCAACAGCTGAACATTTTTTTGACTCACACTCTCAAGTCTGATTTATAGGCCAGTGAGACGGGGTTCTATTACCAATATGTCATATTTTGAAAGGTTAAGGTTTCATTTCTCAAAAACTAGCAATTTAGCTTTCTGATTCCATAAGACAAACTTTTAATGTTCATAATTTCAAACCAGTGACACCTCTTGTCCTAAGTGTCATATTTTGGTGTTCCTCTTTTCCGTCCTTTTATTCTGTAATCATTTTCTATGATATAGAATAAAGCACAATTAAAAAGGCAATAAAAAAACCCAAATCAAATCCCACTTCAAATTTTGAATTTAGCTTTTGTTCCCAGGGAAGTTAATTATTTCATACTTCAATGCTTCGTCTCTTCATTTACATTCTATGATGGTAGCAGATCAGAGGTCTAATAGAGTTTAATTTCAACTAATATAAAACATTTACCAAATGTAATATTTCTCTCATACTAAAAAAAAAAAATTATGTAACGTTCAGGATTGGGGCAGCTGTATTGAATTATTTGAATTTGCAGCTTCAGAGTGTAAGGGTGAGCCATATTCTGCCCAGCTGTTGATGAAGTCTAAATTAATGAATTTATCAGATTAGCCTGTAGTCTGGATATTCTCTAGTGACTACATAATTCCATAGTCTAATCAATTTAAGTTTTTATTTTAAAAAATATGTTTCTAGTTCTTGTATTTAGGAATAAATGTTTATGAATATGACCAGTTCAGTGTTGTATTCCTGAGTCTGCACACAAGAATAGTGAATGAACAACTCTGTTAAATATGAAATGTACCCATTCATCTCAAGTGTACATTAACTCTGCCAAATGCAAACTGTGAATGTCAGACATTGTAACTATTTCACTGCCGGTTATATTAGTGAAAGCATGCAGGTAGCATGCTCATCCACTGTGGTGGGATTAAAAAAAAATATTATGTAATTTTAACTGAGGCCACTTCAGGATTTTTTTCTTACACTCCATTCTGTTACACCAATTTTAAATGCCCCACTTCCTTATACATAACTTAAATATAGCTTACAGCATTTTTCTTTCCTTTTCATCTGGTTTTTACTTTCTGTCCTTTTACTCTTATGGAATGGGCACATGCATCAGAAGCTATTTCCAAATAAACAAGAAAAGGGGGTATAGCAAGTAGGCTACAGAGAGAGTTCCTTCACTTTCTTCCCACTTCAGTCCTACATAATGGAGACTAAGAATGTGGCTAATGATGACTAGTAATAAATTATTATCTATGCTACTTTTTTTCATCATTGAAACCTGTCAACGTTGGAAAGGAAGAATTTCATTATAGTATTTTTTAGAAATGGTTCTGACCCAAACCCCAAACCTTGTGGGTGTTCACATCCAGAGCTAAACATTGCTCTAATTGTAAGGCATTTTTTACAATTCTATTTTTCCAGTCAATATCTACATTTTAGATTTATACATTTTTTTTCTCAGGTATGGTCTCCTTTGGAGGGATCCACATTTTTGCTTGCAATATCTAATGGAAAGCCAAGGCATATCTGGAGCCTTTCAAGTAAATAGAGCTCCAGACCCTATTTGAGATAGTGGTGTTTTTGAGAAGCTGAGTGACAGTCATTCTGCATATCCTTATTGTGACATAACATAGCTAAGAAATGGATCATACAGGAGCATGGGTTACTGCGGAACTCATATGAAGTGACTGTAGGAGAATGTGATGCAGAAGGAAGGCTGAGTGTCATTAGTGTCCTAGATGTTCAGCTTAATTGCATAGCTTTTTCCATAAAATGAGCTATTACAATTCTAACACATATTTTGGTACTAAATTGAATGTCTCATAAATATGAGATATTAAAATTTCATAAGGGTAAAGGATTTATTGATTTACCTTCTCACATAAAAACAGAAATAATCTGTTACTTTATATTTTTTTCTTGTCACTTTTATTATTTTTTGCTTTTAAAGGTGACTTGTCCAGCAAAACAAACTAGGTATTTCCCCTTGCTTCCTTACAGTAGAGAAGATCTAAAATGTGAAATTCTCATTCTTTTTTCCTCCTAAAAGTTAAATTTGTTCTTCCTTGCTTTTTCTGGAAGATTTTTTTTCTAAGATAGGGTGAATTAGTCAATTAATGACAGTATTTTTCAAAGTATAGTCCTGGAGACCTGATTAGTGAAGAAACAATTTGTTGCACCAAAAATGTGCATTGCCAGTCCAGTTTCTGGCAGTTTCATGAGTGAATGATGCCAATAAAAGCAGTTTTATATGCCTGTATCAAGGCTGTTTCCACACTGAAACACATGGAGACTAAGACAGAATTCATACAGTCAGAATTTTGGAATTGCTGGAACACCAACATTGGCTAGGTGGTTGATATTTTGGTGATCTTTTCCTACTAGAAACAGCCAGTGTGGAGCTCTCTAGAGTGACAGTGGCTGCATCTACACAAGGTGCTGACTATGCAGTAGCTTGTTACTACTGAATAGTAGTGCTATGTGGCAGTAGCTGTGATGTGACGCTAGTGCATAGATGTAATGAGCTACTAAGCAGTCAGTGTCACCTAAAAGTCGTTTCGTTATTATGCAGTCATTTAGTTTATACAAGTACTAAATGACTGCACAGGAACCAAAGTCACTGCACAGTAGCATTACTGAGTGACTTTTAAATTATGCTGACTGTGCAATAGCTTGTTACTACTGAGCAGTAGTGTTGCATCCTGGTTATTGCCATGAGACACTACTGCACAGTCAACATCTTGTTTACATAAGCACTAAATGCGTAGCAATGATTGCACAGTCAGCAGCCCATGGCCAGGGAGTACGTAACCTAAACAGTTTCCTAGGTGGTTGGAAATTAAGCTAATCTAGAGAGACATGGCTTCCAGACAGGTAGCCCACTTCTTCCATGGATCTTCCAAAGGCCACCAGAATGGAGGGATCTGCTGGAATAGGAATCCATATTCCCTGAATTATTTATTTTTGGTATGAAATGAGGAAGAAACCACATGTCCCTGGGGAAGGGATACATTTGGCAGCATGCCTCTAAGGGGGCTCTTGAGTCAGCCACTGAAGATAAGACCAGAGCACCCTCATGTATGCACAGACACATTCTGGATAAGCCTATGGAGTTCCCTGGGTAAAGGTTAAGGGGTAAGGCCCTGCCCTTCTCCCACCCACACATTGGATGATTTGCACTAATTTAGTTTTGTGCAGGAAAGGCCAGCCTGTGGCGCCATGCCACATGTGACACGGGCAGCCTGTGTGTGTGGCATGTGGCAGAAGGGGAGGAGAGGCACATAGGACAGAGAGCAGAAAGCAGAGCAGGTGATCAGGCAGGGGAAGGGGATTGAAGCAGCACTCTGAGAGAGTACAGGGCTAATTTGTAGAACATCTGCCAAAACGTTTATCACCTTGCACCCTCACCCCTTTCCCCAGCCCCACTGACTTAGTGGGACCTGCCATGGGGCACTGGGCAATTGCTCTGTTTGCTGATCCCTAAAACTGGCTCTGTCTGCATGAGCGTAGCCACCTAGATAAGAAGAAAGTCATAGATCCTATACAAAAGCAGCTTCAGTGGAAGCCTGCACATAAAAATTGTAATTTTAATTGCAAAATATATTCATGTTATTACAAAAATGTTTGAAGGATATGGATAATATATACCTGTCTTGTCAATCAATGTGGATGCTCACAAGTAGATATACGAATATCAGTTCTGTGATTAAGCAACTGAATTCAAATCTTTGTTGTTACAATGAGCTATTTACATGGCTAGAATCAAATTGCTTAATTTATCAAAGACATGTTTTCATTTTCACTTAGCCTATCCCATCATGCAAAAAAATCGTTGTCAGAAGATAATTATTGCAGAAGGCAAACTCTTGTCTGCATAGCACACAGTAACATGTAATCATTTATTGCAAATTAGGACAGCCACAGAAATATTGTAGCTTTTAGGATAATACTATTACAAACAATGGGGTATTACAAGCATGGCAAGAAGTAATTATAGCAAAATCAAAGAGCGTTGCTTATAGTCCTATCTCCAGAACAAAGTGCTTCATGCTTCCAAGATTAAAATAAGTGAATTAATTCTTATGAAGAAATTAAAAACTATAAAAGATTTATTTCCATACAAGGCATTGGATGACTGTAGATAGTCATAGGAAAAGCATATGACTAGATTCTGAACAAAAAAAATAATTAGAATAGGTTGTTTAAAATAACTATGGGTATAATAAGAAAATACTAGATAAAGATCTTTCTTTTACCAACACTTACACACATGCTTAAGCATATATGCAGTTCTATTGAAGTGTTTAAAACTACTCATGTCTTAAAGTTAAACATGCTATAATTGTTTCAGGAGTCAAACCTTAGGTCCGAATCGTGCAAGGTGATCTACCAGAGCACAAGGTTTCACAGAGACTCTTTTGTGTGGTCATTATGTAATGCTTGTGTATCTTTTAGCACCTGCAAGAATTCAGACTTTTTTTTCAAACTGCAAATATGTGTTTAAAGGAAATAAGAAAATACATACTGTAAATCAAATTGACATCACTGAGTGGAGATACTGTCAATTTTTAAATCAGTTATAAGTATTTCCAAGTGCTTTACTATCCCAAGAATACAGACAACTGTTTTGGTTGTTTTAAGATCACATTTCCTTTAAAAAATATCCTCTTTTGTAGTGTGAAAGACCCACACAAATATCAAAGGAAACTCACTGACTGACAGTAAGACAGTATATATATAAAGTCCTACCAAATACACAGTGAATAAGCTAACCAAAAAACTTAGAGAATTGGTCCTCTTTTCTCTTGCACTTACAGTGATCTTTGTGACTTGTAACAAGAGAATATAAAAATGTTGCAAAGTGATTTTTAACTGCTGATGTCCCTTTAAGACTCATGGGCTGTGCGCAGACATGCAGGCATGTGCAGCTTGTGGCAGAACAAACCATGCATGGTGGTGGTAATTTGCAGCATGGGGTCAAAATTTGCTGCCAGGATTTCCCAATACCAAAAAAAAAAAAAAAAAAAAAATGCTGAGAAAAGAAGTGAAACAAACAGGCTCAGTTCTCCAGAGAGACGCTCTCTGGCTGTTGGCCAGAGCACCTTTACTATTTCATTTGTGCCCCAGCTGCTCCAGCACGCTGGGAGGTGGGAGGAGTGGGGAAAGGACAGTTTGCCTGAAACAACACAATTTGTCTCTCACCCAAGTGCACATGCATGTGCTGTGGCACAAAGTAGCAGCACACCCCTGCACATTTGGACACAGCCATTGATTTGGCTGTGAGCAACAGAGAGAAAAGGTGGCATAAGGAGAGAAGATAAATGAGTTCCTCTAGCAGATTGACAAAAAGACCCCCTCAAACAAGGGGAGAAGAAGGTAGAGAGAAGAGAGACACAAACAAGATCTGAGGAGGAGAAAAAGTGCAAAGCAGATAAGAAATAAAATTATGTTATTTTAGTACTGGAGATTAAAGTTTGATCTGACACAATTCAGACTAAAATTATTTATTTGGCCAGTGGAGATGCACCAGTAGATAAATAGTAGGGCTGTGCAAAGCTTCAGTCCCTGACTCAGTTTGCTGGAGATTTGGCCCGATTCGGTGGGTGAATCGCCAAATCCGAATTAAATCAAAGGAACCTTTAATCTCTCCAAATCGAATCAGAGAGATTCGGAAAGAGTTGGCGATTCTGACATAAACACAATTTTAAATGATTTTTCTACATACCTCAAAGTAGCAGGTGGCTCGTGAATGCTGAGATACTAGGGCACATGGAGACCCCAGAAGGGTGTGGGGGGGCTCCCCAGCACACTTGGCAACAGACCCAGAAGTGGACCAGAAGCACTTCTGGTCCACTTCCGAGTCTGCTGGGGAGTGAACAGGGGGAACCCCTCATGCCCACCTGTCTTGGTGACTGGTACCTCCTGAGTCTGGGGAGGGGGGACACCTGGGGTCTCCCCCCCAATCGCTGAGCCAGGGGACACAGCGGGGGAGGGCAGCATGCTCCCTGGTGGACCTGGAAGTGGACCAGAAGTACTTCTGGTTCACCACTGAGCATGCAGGGAGCCCCCCCCAGACTCCTGTGGGACACTCCATTTGCCCCAGCATTGCAGTGTTACAAGCCATGCTAGTACCTTGAGGTATGTAGAAAAAACATTTAAACTTGTGTCTGTGTCCGGATTGCTGACTCTCTGAATCTGCATTGAATGTCCAGATTCAAATTTGGCCGAATTGAATCAGAGACAGTAATCTGAATCAATAAATTGAATCACTGTCCCTGATCTGGGCCGAATCCGAATCGAATAGAGCCCACTTTGTACACCCCTAATAAATAGCTACCCAAGGGCTTCCTCTGAAAAGTCCTTGACTTAACAACAAATAGGTGAGCATTTCCACAGTTCCCAATAAATCTTACTCATCATGAAGAACCTGTGAAAAGGAGAATTCCATTTATATACCAAAGGATGACATATTTTGGAATGCTTCTACAATACAGTAATGGTTATAATATGGTAAAGACATGGTTAACACATAGTTCCATCTGTTCTATGTAGACTGGATAATTTTAACCAGGTTACAAAATCATATTACAGCCCTGGAATCAGATCTTTAACCCCTCCCTGCCCATACAGGTCCCCAGGCTGTTTAAATTATATAATACATAATTTTATTAGGAAACTTTCCAGACTCATAGCTGAGGGTCAGAATGGCACATCCTTGCTATTTACAATAGTGCAGCATGAGCCAATGCTATCTACACAGGCAATGCTAAAATACTTCTTAACTCTGTGAAGACAATACTGACTTGTCACAGGGCGTGTCTACAATGTGCGCCCAACTGTGCAGTTGTTACTGTGCAGTCTACTCCTAAATGACTGCACAGTAACCTCAAGTACTGCACAGTCCTGGTGCCACATGAGCCATTTCCGACCCTACCACACAGTAACAGCAGTGTCACGGTTCATGCCCGCCAACACCACATTGCCACAGCAACCTGCTACATCACCTGAGCTCGTTGCTAGGGCGATGCAGTGTCTCTCATAGACACACCCACTGGAGATAGCACAGTTTTTGTAGGTTCAATGAGACTTTATGCCCGATATTTTGAGGCAAGGAAGAATTGTCTCCAGTTGGAAGAGGTCTGAAAAATCGCTTTATTCTTTTTGTATGAGCCACAATGATGATTATGATGCTTACAGTTTAAAATAAATCCACATAATCTGGAATTTCAACTGGACACTGCAGCTTTCATGCTTTGGCCTCAGCTGTTGTTTGGAGTTGCCATGTGCTAATGCTAACAGCAGCTGTGTTTCACTCCAAAATAGTGCCTTCCTTTTACTGTTGAGTGAAGTAATACCTATGCACAGGGCCAAACTCTACTTCACCATGGAAATGCCCTGCAAACAAGTGCAAATTTGTGTGGCTAAAACACATGGTTTGCACCCATTTCCTGATTAGTCATGCTGTATTTCCTGTGTTTGCACAGAATCCCTTTACTCACACAAAGTTTATTTTTTGGTAGCAGGTTAAATAATTGGAGCTGTAAGGAGAGCCAGTGTTTCAACTTCCTTGCTGGCTTATACAGTTCTTCTTTTTATTGAGCTAGCAAGGAGTCACAGTAATTTAGAGCTCAATGTCTGTATGTGTGTATGTGTGTTTACACACACACACACACACACACACACACACACAAGATTATATAACTATATGTAGTGAGGTAAGTCATGCAATTATTGTATTATTAGAACATATGTTCTGATCCCTAGATGTCAACCCAGATTGCTTTCTATTACTATAACACCCTCCCACTCAGATATTTTCTGGCATGAACATGAATACACAGAGTAGCCAGGGTGTGGGTAATAGTTTGTGAAGCACTCCAAAGTGATAGGCATGAAGTAACCTGTTCACTACAAAGGATTTGTCTGTACCAGGACTATCCAATTTTTAAGCTCTCAGACCCTGGGGGCTGCACTAACAGCAGCTACATAACCACACATGCTATACAAGGTATACTGCATGGATGCTTCTGTGACCCACCCATGCACCTCACAGTCGGATGGGCACCCCCCTCACTGTACATCATGTGGGTCCCCCCGCAAGCAGCCCTGATCCACTCCGCAGGTGCTGCCTTCCACTCACCTTCAGCTCCCGCACTGCTGCACTGCCCCACCTCGTGGGCCAGAGGAAGGAAGCCGCATGTGGAAGAGGGAAGCAGGAGCCTGAAGTCTCACTGGAACAACCAGGGAAATGGCATCCAGCTGAGAGCTCAGGGGACAGCATATCAACCCCCTGTAGGAGGCATGTAGCCTGTGGGCCACCAGTTTGGACATCCCTGGTGTATACCACCAGAACCAATTAATAAAGATGAAGCTGAGGAAGAAAAAGACTTTTCTTACCCTTCCAGTTCCTCTAATAATATAGACTTTATTGGCAAAACTACCAATAGAACCACATCTTATGCTACAGTTGTAAAGAATGACACCCCTAAATTACATCATTAAACTGGAGACTTTCTAATGTAAACCTAGCTGAAGTGAAACAAATGACCATAGAAAACAAATATCATTTGTACTTTCTTAGTGCTCAGTATCAGTGGGTATGTCTATGCCAGGGGCAGGCAATTATTTCGGGCAGAGGGCCGCTTACTGAGTTTTGGGAGGCCATCAAGGGCTGCATCATTGGGAGCCAGGGGCAGATAAATATTAATTTTATAAAATTTTTAGGGGCTTCATGGGCCAGATATTTCAGCCCCAGAATTAGATCTTTAACATTTCCCCTCAGCATACGGTTAGGAAAGTGCTTGTACTATGCAAACAGTTAAGAGCATGATTTTATTCCCAGTATAATTACAGTAGATAGTTGTATATCTGGTATATTATGGTATATTTATACTTAATAACTACCTTAGTTGAGAGGCAGGTATCAAGAGTAACTCCACTAAAGAAGCAAGAGCAAGAAGTAGGAGATACAGCTGCATCATATAAGGTGCAAAATTTCACTTGCACAGAGGAAGGATATATAGATACTTTCTTTGTGCTCAGGTTTAGTGGGTGTATTTACATATTCATTTAATGATGGTGTGACAGCACACAAAGACTATACTACCAGTACAATAGGATAGATTTAACCCACTATTTAGGGTGCCAGATGTTTCAGTTTACTCTATGGCATGTTATGCAGTTTTACAGTTAGAGCATGGTGTGAGCAGTCACATGTTAAGGGTTAATACCATCTCTGATGTGCGCAACCATTAGAAGGCTGATGAGCAGGGGTGTGACTAAAAGCTACCAAGTCTGCATGTGGCTGCCTGACTCTTCAGCCCTCTTGCAGCTCTTCCTGGCTTCCCTGTAGCTGCCAGATCGCCTACTCGCCTGCAGCCAAGTGGCTCCCCAGCTTCTTGTCATTCTGAAGCAGTAGCGTCCAGGACAAGTGAGCGTCTGTGTGGGGAGGTCAGGAAGGAGGGGACAGGGAGTGGTGCATCCTGGGATACTGGAGAATCACAAATTGCTCATATTGGCTTTGTGGAGAGGACTGACATTACCACAATACGAGTTCCCTAACACCAGCCAAGGAGGCATAACTCGGAGCCTTAGTTAATCTTTTCCTGCATTAACGTGCAAATGCTCCCATCTTAACAGCATTTAGCACGTGGAAAAGGTAACATCTAGCAATATCATTATTTAATGATCCATCACCTTGGGTTTCAGCCTTCATACTGATTTATACTGTTCCTATTTTTATTGAGTTACCAAGGAGTTTCAGCCATTCAGAGCATGTAGTATATGTACATGTATGCAGTATGCATAGCTTTTCTTCCCTTTAGTACAACTGGAAGTACAACATTATTTAGAAACCTAAATAAGGATTTTCTGGGATAATTATATTAAGAATATTTATTGGTCATTAATTGTAACTTTCTGAGAAGAAATGACAAAGGAGAACTGCTTCTCATTAGCATGGTGCCTTTATATTGTAATAAGAACATATGAATTGCCATTCTTCAGTACCTTAATTCAGTACCTTAGCTCTGATAGTTGCCAGGCCCAGGTGCTTTAGGATGTTTTGGAGTACAGGGGTCACTTCCATAGAGTTTAGCTCTGACCTGAGGTTTCCCACCCAGCCCACACTGCCACAGTCACTGCTTCCCACTGCAACGCTGCCTCCTTTGTTTCTCCCTGATACTTAGCCACAGCACAGGCAAAGTCCCCGACTGACAAAGCCCCTGCTGAAGTCCCCCACCACCCCTGAAATGCTACAGAAGGCCATGCAACCATAATAACAGTGCAGAACTTCTCCAGTTCTGCAGGTTGAATAAAAGGGCTCTTCATGCTGGACTGGGCCCATGGGCCATAAGTTGCTGACTTAGAGCATCAGAGGTTTCTTCTTAACTCCATGAAAATTTAGTCTATCTACTGCACTGAAGCAACATGATATGGGTTCCAAGGCCTTGCTGTCATAAGTACCATTTACATTTAAAAACACTGCTGCTAATAAAGCATTGTGATGAATTAAAAATAAAGAAAAAGATGAGAGCTGCAAATTTTAACAATTCATTTATTTTGGCCTCTTTGTTTTATGACATCCCCATATGCTATTTACAACCTTGCAATAATATTTTCCTCTTGGCTTACCTATAATGAAAAGGTTTACTGATTCATACACCATTTGTGTACATTATACAGTCTTTTTAATGAATACAAGAGTATGAACTTCTGTTTTTATGTTACTCTGTTACCGAGGTCACCTGGCCACAAAAGCGTACCAGTTATGTTTGCAATGCCTGAAGACAAATATTCTTCAGATAGCTGAGGTGAACGCACTAGAGACGATGTGATCACAGGCCTTTCGTCAGCATGACCTCAGACAGGATGCAAAAGTCAGAAGTGCTGTGTATACTTTTCAAGAGTTAAGCAAATGATATATAAATCTACAATAAATATAGATGAAAGTAAAGGCAGAGGATCACATGACTGTTTACTGATGTGTGTGAAAGACTGGTGATAGGGTTTTGGGGATAGCTTATTACCATTTATAAGTCGACTTCACAGATAAAGTATAGCCTTAAGATGGACTATACAGACAGCTGTTTTACTGAGCTCCATTTGGAATGCATAGTACTTTGTACATTTTCATATCTCAAAAGCCAGCCACAAAACTCTCCAAATATGTTTGCTTGGGGTTTGAAAAAATGTACCCCCAAAGGTAATTTTGTCGAAAATTTGCAAGAATCTCAGAGTTAGAAATGACTCAAAACTGACACATTAAGACTGGATTTTATAGAACTTTGAGGGAAGAATGAGTACTGATTTGGATCGCTATATCTGAAACTAACCCCACGCTTACATCCCTAGAAAGCAATAATAGCCTGTTTTGTAGTTCTGTTTTGAATGGTGCTAGTGTTGTACATGAACAACTGTCTAGTACAAGGGTGGGCAAAATGCAGCCTGCAGGCCAGATGTGGCCTGCCAGGCTATTCTATCCAGCTCATGGGGCCCCTAAAAAATTTAGAAAATTAATATTTATTTGCCACTGGCTGCCTGTCATGTGGCCCTCAATGGCTTGCCAAAACTCAGTAAGCAGCCCTCTGCCTGAAATAATTGCCCCCTGGTCTAGTAGGTAGGTAAAGCATCTAATGAACTGAGCATGGGGCTGAGAGTCAAACCTACAGAATGTTATATTTCTGACTCAGCGTTTGATAATGGGGAAATTATTTAACTTCTTTATACCATCATTTTCCCCCCATTAAAATGTTGATGTAATGTAATTAAGCACTAGAGGCCCTAGATATCTCGGCTGCCTCCACTATCTTCATCCATTCCTGCCTGTTGTGTGCCTTCATCCTCCAGTCATCCACATTTCATTCCTGTAGGTCTGACACCACATCATCTAGCCATCTTTGTCTTGGTTATCTCCTCTGGCACTGCAAGGAGCACTTTCTTTTGTGTTTGGATTGCTTGCATTCTTTTGATGTGGCCCAGTCACTGTTGTCAATATGCTCTAATTTCCTGGGTCTCTGTGTAATTGGTATAACTCATTATTGATTCTTATGCACTATTTTTATGTTATGGGATCATACTGTGTACCTCAGATTTTCAGTAAAGTCTTCCTTTCAGAATAATGTGGTAGTATCTTGTTTGCTTTTGAGAGAACCCAGCTTTGACTGCTATAAATTATGCATGGCCTGATTACGGTTTATAGATTTGAAGTTTAATTTTCCTTAGGATGAACTTGGCTGACAAGAGCTAATGCAATGCAAAGTAGGCTCAATTTCCTGCTTCTAGTCTTCCTTTAATTTCTTCCTTTATATTATCATCCTGTGCTGTGGTAGAAACTAAATACATGAAGAGGGTTAGTTGCTTAAAAGTTGTGTTATTTATTGTTAGGTGAAGCCCCTGATTTATTGCTGTCCTATTTACAGGCAGATAATATGTTTTTATCTATGTTCACTTGTAGTCCTATTCTCTTTGCTTCATTTGTTAGTTGAGTATGAAGAGCTGCTATATCATTCATATTTTTACTTATGAGAGCCATTGTTAATGCCTTTGTAAGTAGTTTTGAGATGTTTGGATGAAATATATACACAAGTGAAAATTATTTTTATTAACAGTACTACTAATCATTGTATTCCATTAAATTAAGTGAAACCCTTAACGCCATGAATTTCAGTAAAATACTTTACGCAGCTATATCTGTGGACAAGCAATGATCTTTTTAAACCCCTGGAAAGTAATGGAACATATTGAGTGCTTTTACACATGATCCGGGATTGGGAGGGGAAGGGGGTGCTTTTAATTAGAGCAGCTCTAAGGGCCAGTCTAATTAGAGTGCCTGGAGCATCTCGTGTATCAGCGTCCCTGTGCTTTAAAATTGCGGGGGCAGGGGGATTCTTTATCTAGAGCTCATTGAATGAGCTTTAGCTAAAGTGACCCCTGGAACCATTTGATTACCACGCTCCAGCAGACTTGATTAATTGAGTCTGCTCTGACATGCTGTAATTACAGCACATAGGTGCAGCCTCCCAGCTTGTGTATAGGCATATTAGTACTGCTATTTCGCACAGCTCTGTGAGTTGCTTAGGCACTAGCTGCAGGAGTCATAGATCCTCTTTCTTACTGTGAGACCTTGTACAGTTTGCTTAAGCAGCCAGTGTCTCACTTTGCTCAGCTGTTATAGTAGAGTAATAAGGCTTAACCATATTTATAAAGCACTCTGAGATCTACAAATGGAAAGCACTAAGGAATATTTGCTAGATTGCATCACCCCTAAAAATGTATTTGGTCGGCAGTCTGGAACTCCCAGCACTTTGAAGGTTAATCTCTCCAGCAAACTATTTAAAATGTATAGCTGTAGCTGATTCTTATTATTATGTTCTTTAATGCAGTTTTGTCTTCAATAAAATATTCTATAGCTTTATGATGTAGTACTGTATGAAAGATCAATGCACAATTCTCAGGTGGCCATGGCAAGAAACTATTATGTTCGTATCCCCACAGGTAATATGTCAAATTGAGGATTGCATATTGGTCACATGACATTTAGCAGTATTCCTGTCTACCAGATCTGCTTTATCTACATCCTCTAAACAAATGCCTTCTGGAAAAACATGGCACAACAGGGTTGAGTGGGTAGGACGACATGGAGGTAAACCTGTTATAGAATTTAGGATCACTTTGGAGGGAGGTTTGGCTCCAAATCTGGATTTTGTATCCATTGAAAATGATTACGCAGCTGGTATGTGTCAAGGTAGTGATATAGTATTTTGGTTGTATCCATATTGGTCTAGAGAAAAAAGCAATCGGGGCTAATGATAGAGGTGATGTATTTTATTAAACCAACAAGAGTTTTGCAAAAAAAAGTCTTTAATTGCAAGGTTTTGGCCACAAACACGTCATCAGGCATCAGAGAAAAGATTATAAAAGTTATCCTGGGTAGAAATGAAAGTTCATATTTCATAGGATTTCACAGAAGGGTCAGTAGATGGAAAAACCCTCTGGGCAGCAGTCCTTAGCTGGTAAGGAGTCTCAGTTCTCTTGTGAGGCTGTGATGATGCAAATTACCTTAGACAAAGGCAGGAGCAGGATCTCAGATTTCAGGTGGTCAAAGTTGTTTCCTGATTGGGAAAATATGTAGTTTTCATTTAAAAAATTGGCTAAAATTTTATATCTTCCATGTGCCAGGTATCCAGGTTGTAGCCATATTGGTCTAGAGGAAAAAGCAATCAGGGCTCATGGACAGAGGTGATATCGTTTATTAGACTAACAAGATTTTTGCAAAAACATTTCTTTAATTGCAAGTATTCAGGCACAAACACCCTTCACCAGGCATCAGAAAAGATTGTAAAAGTTCTCCTAAATAGAAATGAAAGTTCATATTCATAGTGGTATTACATCTATGTTCAGGCCTCCTGCTTCTTACACCTGAACAGGGGGGAAATTATGAGAATCAAGATTGAGAGTTAGGGTAAAAGGGCCAAGGGCTTGCAGATGCTATGTTATTGACCTCATTCCAGGAAGAATTAAATTAAAATAAACGGTCTGTATTATGGAAGACATCAAAGTAACTGCTCTTCAGATCCTTCTGGTCTTAAAAATCTCCAAATTAGTAAAAGTTACAGCCAAAATTTACAAACTTGGCTGCCCAAGTTAAACACCTAAATCCATATTGAGGCACTTACATAAAAGTGGCCTGGTTTTCACAGATGCCAACCACCTGTCCCATTAAATGAAAAAAAAGCAGGTCTTTTTATTTAGGTGCCCATTACACATTGCATTTTAGTGTTAAACTTACCTAACACCAATTTAAAATGTTAGCCTAGCTGAAGTTCTACAAAGAAAAACCAAAGAACAGCACAGAATTTGGCATCTGAAGGTAAACACAAGGAAATCTACAATCCAGACTCATACCACTAGTCCTCTTTGGGGGTTTGCATGTTTGTGTTTAGTAGGTATTTAGTTCTTGCTAATAATACTCTGAGGTGAAACAATAAATCCAATGGATGGTATATAGCAAAAATTAGTGGATGAAGCATCCTTTTACCTCTGAAGTCCTGCATTCATATTGTTCCTTGAATCACAAGCCAAAAAAAAAAAATCTTGATAGTCTTAACCTATATTCTCCATATATACTAGGAGATCCAATCACTAGGTTAGTTGTTCCTGCTGAGAAAAAATCAGGATGACAGTGGCAGCAGTAGCAATGTTTTATAAACTTGCATAGAAATTGCCAGCATTGTGCTTTTCTGGCCTATACTTACTAGTTTAAATATTACTTTGCTTACTAAGTTTTTTACTATAGCACATCAGAACATGAGATTGGTAGGTAAGAGCTATATACTGCGAAGTCTGAAGAGTCTTGATGAAGCTAGTGGTTAAATTACAGGAACTGGAGCTGACAAACCTCTGTTAATTTCTTCTTTCTGTCACAAAGTTCCTGTGTGACTATACAGTTCCCCATCTGTATAATAGGGTTAATATCCTCCTACTGGACAGCGAAGTTGCAGGCCACTACAATTTACTCTTTTTCTCTCTATATATAAATAGTAAGAAAACTCCTGCCAAAATATTGGCTCAACTGTGTGTGAAGCTTCTGGCGTAGTAAAAAATCACAAGTGATCCTGATATCAGTTTTGATAACTTCTATATGTTTTGAGGGACTCTTTCTTCCCCCCACCCCAAGTAGTTTAATCTGCTTTGTGTGCATTGTAGCAGTACAGGGAGTTTTCTGAGTCCTATGGTGGATGCTTCTTCAAGTGCTGGGGAAGCCAGGCTACTGTTTGCCCAAGATGATATAGGGCAGTGGTTCTCAACCTGTTTTGTACCAGGACTCACCTGTAAACATTGATAGCCAGTTTAGACCCAGTGCCCTGCACTCCTGACCTGTTGCTCCCCACCCCAGGCCCTAGTTCCCCAGTGTGTTGGGCAGAGGGTGGGTGCATGGGGGCATAGTCAGTCCCAACCAGCCCCTTCCAATTCCCTGGAATTCTGACAGCCTGTAAGGGAAAATCCACCGTTTCCCACAATTTTCTCATTTTTAAAGTTTGATTAATTTCCACACCCTTTCATATATGTTGCAACCCACACGTGACCCACAGGTTGAGAAACACGGATATAGTGCACATCTACACAAGATAATTTACTGTGCAGTAGACTAATCTACTATGCAGTAAAGCATCACCATATACATGTTCACAGCATTTACTGTGCAGTAAATTAGTATACTCTGCAGTTAGCATGTACGCCCACTGGGAGCAGTTCAGTGCAGGGCTACTCCTGCCTTGCTCTGCTCCTCTACAGTAGCCAAGGGGAGCTCTAAGCTCCCCCAAATGCCAGCTCTGGAATGGCAGGGGGTACCTGGGAGTTCTGGGAGCAGGGGAAGCTGTCCTGCCTCCAGGGCAGCTGCTTCCCATCCCTAGGCCCCAATCAGCAAGTGCGGGGGCTTGGAAACAGTCCCCTGGCGCAGTCAGTTGCCTGCCTCCCAGCCCCTGCTTCAATCAGCAGATTAAGGTGGGGACTGAGGCACTGTCCTCTGTACTAGGTAGCTGCCTATCTCCCAGCCCTGCACCCCAACCTGCTGATTGGGGTGAGGACTGGGAACAGTTCCCCTGCCCCCTGCTGCCAGGGCTGACCTGGAGCAATATGCTCTTGGTCAGCTGTCTACACATGCGCTACTGCGCAACATTCTTTCCACCTTATAGTTTTTTCTTAGCAGCTCTAGTGTTAATGTGGAAAAACCACATGGATCTAATTCTGAAGTAACTCCACTGAAATCAGTGGACTAGTGTAACCAAGAAGCAGATTTCTATTACTTGGATTCAGGGCTGTCCCTGGGGTTGGAGGGTGGGGGGAGAGGGAGGGGACTTGAATCAGGGTGACTACACTGGGGTTCGTGCTTTTGGGAGCCCCACAGAGCTGGGTGGAGCAGCGGCTCCGTGTCCAGCTGCTTTCTACCCCGATCCCCTCCTCTGCTGATGCTGCTGATGCCAATGGCAGTGGCAGATTCTTTGGATCCAGGGCACATGGAATCGGAGGGAGGGCAGGGCCCCACACGGGCTGATTTGTCTCAAGCCCTGCACCCTGCTCGGGTCAGCTCTGCTTGTATTACTGATCACTGGAAGGATATCCTCATAAACAAAGGACTGTTATGTACCCTGCTTCATTTTACCTAGCTGGCCTGTTACAGTTCATGAAAAAGAATATAAATATCTAGGATTTCAAAAAGTAACAAGTGTGATAGTGAGAGACAACACCACCAAGAGGAGCATCAAAAACTGAGCCTGCCTTTTTTCCATGCTCTGTTATAGGCAGAGAAAATGGAAGGTGTAATGTCAAATGAGGAGTCAGCTGTCTTCACCTCTAGCAAAAATTCCTCTGCTTCCTCTCATCTTGCTCACTATTTATGGCATTTAGTCAAAATCCAACTTCAGTGTTGCTGGAGGGCTTATAGGCCTAAAGGGATATTTTAAGATAATACTACATAATAGTGGTGATAGGGTTTTGCAGATACATAAAAGACACTGAGATATCATGGTAATAGCTGTCCCATTAAACTCCAGACAGACAGATAAGTGGATAGATGGGCAAATACATAGCTAGATTAGAGTAGCTGTAGCTTGTATTTTTGCATATAGGTATCAAGCAAAAAGTGCAGGGGAAACATTTTTGTATCATAATCTTACAGCAAAGGCCCATCTCTGCTAGACATACCAAAAACTAGAAATCTTGGTTCCAGAATGATACCTTTTATTAGACCAACTGGAAAATGGCAAGAAAACTGTCCTTTTCTGCAAGCTTTCGGGATCAAAGTCCTTTCATCAGGCTCTGGGAAAAGTGTAGATGGTACAAGATGGTAAAAAGTCCCTATAAGGTAGGAAATAAACTTCATTTTTACACATTTTGCATCTCTGCTAGTATCTTTCATTGTAAAATGTTAAGTGCTTGATTTGTTCACTTGTGCATACTGTGCGGCCCATTCTTCAGAACATGATACATACCAGTTGCTCAGTTTAGGCCATCTTTGGAACAAAGGCAAGAGGTGCCCAAAGCAGTGTAGATATGCATCTTGTTTTTCTCACAGTGCCCTTTTCCTCACCTCTCCATCTTTTACTGTAATAATATTATTGAATTCTGATAAGACCAAATTCTATGCAACGACAGCATGTTATTTTAAGTTCATAATGGCAATAATTTGTTCAAGTATCACTTACCAGACCCAATTTTATGAGGACATTAGGCTGGTACGGTTATCCTATAGTGCATGGATTTTCAGTACTCCAATCTTAGCTATCATAGTAAGGAATAAAGAGAAAGGTCTCTCTATAATCAAATGTGTCTAGTGACTATTGTTTAGATTACAAGCAGCATTCTCTTCTAAGAATAACTCTCATCTGGAAACAGAGCTTTATTCTAGTACTCTGACACTGTGGACACACTCCAAATAGGTACTATGGAATATCAGAAATGTCACCTCTCTGATACAAAATATGCTTCTTCAGTTTGGCAGCTTTTTGTGATACTTTTATTGAACAAACTGTATAATTGGGAGAGCTGTTGGGAAAACTTCCTCAACTGAAGAGAGGCACCCAAGGACCAAAATCTTTTCCAACCGCTGTCCCAATTCTACAGTTGGTCCAAACAAGAGTTATCCCCAAAAAAGCTTTGCTTCTCAATATTTCTTGGCCTATCACGGCTACAACAACATTTGAACCATACTTCTTCAGCTTTGCTTTCTACAGTACAAATATATAACAGAATGTACATTAAAAAAAATAAAAACCTAAGAAAACAACAGTACATAACATGCAGTTTTCCCACCAAGGAGATCACTAGAGAAAAAATTAACCTAACGTAATAACATTCATCACACTGCTTAACACGCTGCTGGAAAGTGTTCAAATACAATGGTACTGAGGGAATACAGGACTGGAAGGGACTGCTGGCAACTGCAAACTACCATGAAATAGACAATAACCGCAGGGGGATCTGCAAGAACACTCACATCAGACCTTCAAGCACACACATCTGAAGTAACAAGACAACCCCTAGCATCAAAGAGCAAAGTTTTGATCTCCATTAAAAAGGCGTCAAAAACTACAATATGCCATCAGAAGAGAAACAGCCTATCAGTGTAGGTTACATCAGATCAGAGTAGAACCAGACTTAAAATAGAGATAGACTCATTATTTATCTGATATTTTAACTACAGGTCAGTATATCTAAAAGATTTTGTAATTTCCTCCTGCTTTCTACAAAGATAAAAATTGCATTTCCTTCAGCATGGCTCTCCATCACTCTATGATCCTGTAAGAGTAAGCCTTTGGTATTAAAGCTTCTTATTGACAATACAGTAAACCTGCTCTGTAAATAGCAGAAAACAAAAATAAAAGATGTGCAAAATTTATGTTTGGCAGAATACAACATTGAAATCATTTCAAGGTTTGTCAGTCCTTCTGATCAATAGGAGTTTCAGCCCGTGACCTTCCCGTCAAAAAAGAAGTCCAAGCAGCCTTTTGACAACATCCTAAATCTCATGGTTTTAAACTGCTGTTGTGGTTATTATCAAAGCCATTATATAGTTCCTATCTATGTGTTGCAACTTGTAGTCATCATTTGCAGGGCTTGACTGGAAGTTTTGGTTTTCTGGACAAGAACTAAATTATAGGGTCAGAGAAGAGAGAGTATTCAGTTCAGATTTACAGAAATAAAAAGTTTTCAGATTTTATTTTAGAAGACAGACATTGAGAGAAGTACTATCTCTTCTTGCCAGATTTGAAGGAACATCATTCTTAATGCCACTGAAGTTCAATAAAGACCAAAGCCCAACCTCTGTCCTTGTATAGTTAAAACATAGGGCTTAATATTATAGAAGATATGTGTAGAAGGCTGAGTTCCCTGATCCACTGCAGGCCAAGCTGCTCTAGGTACAGTTCAACCTGATCCATACAACTTAAAACTAAGGTCTCAATTCAGTGAGGTACTCAGTGTGCACTTAGCCTAAATTCTTGCTGATCTGGGATCATTTTTACAGGTATTTAGGCACTTCATGGAAGCTAAGCACCAAAATACTTTTAAAATCTTGGCTGTAAATCACCATTGAGTTGCAGAGCTGTGCTCAAGGAGAGAAGAGTTCAGTTTATCATACCTGTAAACCAAGCTGTCATATTGGCTAGGAGAAATCTATGACAGCTGTGGGGAACGGGCAGTTGAGACTAATCAGCATTATGTAGCAGCTACCATAGGAGATACAGACCTCCAAATAAGGAGCATTTTTAAGGTGAGAGGCTACAAAACTTGCAAAGCTTCTCTCAGTTGCATAGGGGCCTGATCCCATGTTGTAAACAGTTCCTGAGTAAATGTAATTTTTGTGTGAAAAAACTTGTACTACAGCCCTATAGTCTTTTGACTGGGTGCATATTCATCTATATTGCTCTTGTCCTCCTATGATTTTTAAGCCTATTCATTATGTTTTGTTTCTGAAGATCACAGCTCTTTAGGACAGGGACTATGTCATCCTACATGTTCTACAAAGCCTAACACAGTGGGATTCTGGTCCTCATCCCAGCCTCTGGGCAGGATGATGATGTCTCTTTAGCAAGTGTCACTTTGATATGAAATGCAGTTATTTGGCAATGCCCTGTTCGATAACATGTTGTAGTGCAAATCAAATCAATTCAATTTCTTCTTGTTACTGAGCAATCCATAATTTCTGGTCTCTTTCAAAATCTACCTTTTGTTAATCAATATGTAAACATATCTACTCACGAGCCTTAAGATTCTTGAATGGAGGATATACAGAAGTGGGCTATATTATTAATTATATATATTTAGCTTTCTTGCTTTATTTAGTTTGTAGCAGGTGCATTTCTATCCCTGTTTCTCATAACAGTCCTCCAAGATCCAGCTCCTGAATAATACAAATACACAACACTAAAGTTTTAGTTTTTACATAAAAATGTTTATCCATCACAGCTGTGGAAAAAGCTTAAAAATGTGACCTGAGGGCACCCTAAAGACTCAAACATCAGAAGGCAAAATAAAAAGATGATCACTTAAGTAATTTTTTTTTTCCAATCTCATGATTTATAAGCTGGTTTCAGGATTTGTGGGGACCTAACATTATTTTGAATGCCTGGCCATGCTGTGTAAATTCCTGGTGTACATAATTGTAATTCCTAATGTGTGAGGAGTGTGTGCATATCTCTATATAAGATTTGTGTGATGCAAAAAGCTTTTTAAAATAGACACAAGGGGAAAAAAGCTCTTAAAGAGGAAAGAATGAATCTTGTTGAAATGTAAATATACAGGGTTTTCTATCCTGGTGTTAGCACCCAGGGTTTCTGCCAGTCCTAATTCTATCAAGGAGGGAACATGAAGTAGGCTAGATACATGTTTGTAGCTTTGACTGGGTTTCTGATGGAAATGAAGCAGGTAACTGTGTCTTCCCACTCTCCCTTCTTGCCCCAGAACTTGTTCTGCACTGAGGGGGAGTAGAGGCTACCGACCTTCACTCATACCCAGCACTGTCAGGTCTTAAATATGAAATTATTGTATTGGATGCTCAAAAGTATCGTATTTGCTGAAAAACTATGGTACACTGAAAAAATATGAAAATAAGTATGCAAATACACATGTGAATAAGTTTTTTTCTTATTTACTTTATATTGCTTACTGTAAGATGCGAGTGAGTGAGTGAGAACTGAGTCATCAATGTTGAAGTACTTCTTTATTTTGAGGCAGGCAGTCATAAAAAAGTGCTGACAGCAAGCCTGAAAGTCAGTTAAGTCTCCCTGAGAGTGACTTAGGTTAGGCACATGTTGCATCAATTACATGCCTTGAAAATTATAAAATGTAAAACTCCAGGATTCTTGGTTCAGAGATGATGCCTTTATTAGACCAGCTAAGAAATTGCAAAATACCCTATCTTTTTCTGCAAGCTTTCAGGCACACACGCTCTTCCTCAAGCTCAGGGAAAATTTAAGATGGTAAAAAGTCCCCATAGGTAGAAAAGAAACTTTGTTTTAGCATAGAGGAAGCTGAAGGTGGAAGCCTGTTCCTCTGGGTCCATGAGAGTGTCTTTGTGAGTAGCCCTTTAACTAACCTGCAGATCAGGCAGGACTCCTTCCCTGGTGGTGTCAGATGGCAGAAAAGCAGGGAGGTGTAGAAATCTTCTTTGTCCTTCAGCAATGAAATTTATAGCCAAAACCGGCTTCAAATTTGGCATCTTCCATGTTTCAGGGGTGCATCTGGTAACATCCCTCAAAAATGGATTGGATTGAAAAAACCCATTGGATTTTTGACACATTATAATCTGCCTGGCAACTGCCTCCCCAGCCCAGCCCAGCCCAGCCCGGGGCTTGTTTACTTTTCATTCCATCCAGGAAGAGCGCACACCAACTGCTGAAACCTCCTTAGCCTGACCAAGGGG
>JAGPOW010003642.1:104262506-104278601 GCA_030014935.1 Caiman crocodilus | reverse complement strand
GTTTACTTTTCATTCCATCCAGGAAGAGCGCACACCAACTGCTGAAACCTCCTTAGCCTGACCAAGGGGTTTTGAACCTGAAAGCTTGCTTAATAACTACTCTCCAACCATTTGGGTTGATCTAATAAAAGATATCAAATTCACCCAAGGAACCTCCTCTGCCTGTACCCATTTGGATCATACATGTTGATGGGAGCATTTTTTAAGGTGAGAGGCTATGAAACATTATGGCGAGAGATTACAGAACTTAAAGGGGAGAGGCTACAAAACTTGGACCCTCCGAAAGTATGAATAACGAATACAATTATGATATGTATAATATTATATTATATTTAGTATATACATTATGAATAGAATTATTATTTTATTCATTCTAACCAAGAAGAACACACACCAACTGCAGATGCCCCCGCAGCCTGACCCAGGTGTATTTAAACCTGACAGAGCTTGCTAAGAATTTTCCCAGCTATTGGAGTCGGTCTGATTAAAAGACAGCAAATTTCCCCAAACCTTGTCTGTCGTTTTGAACGTTTGTACGATTATTGATGGTCCAAGGGTGGAAATGATCGCACGAACAGGATGCAGACCTTCCCACGCCTTGCTGCAGAGCCCGGGCTGTGGTGCCGGGCGAGCTCCCCCTGCCTGCAGGCGGCGAGGGGAAGCGGTGGGATGCCGTGCTGGGACAGGGGGCGCCCGGTCGGGTCTCCCCATTCACTATGCGGCTGGGAGCAAGCTCAACAAGTCGCCTCTTCGCTTCCCGAGGGGCGAGCCTAGGAGCCCCTCTAACTCCACTGCATAAAAACAAAGGGTAGACAGAGAGATGGAAGTGAAGAGTAGGAGGCAGCCCCTCGGACACCCACTGGGCTCGCTCGCTCTCCCCAGATCTTTGCTGAGCGAAAAGTGCTTGCAAACTCCAGCACTCGGGAATCTCTGTCTCTCACGCGCACGCTTGCCCCTCCCTGTGCCAGCCAGAAATGCCTTTGGTAGCTGTGGCGTCAGGGAGCGGGGCCGAGGGCAGGCGCTGCCTGCCAGGGCTGTGTTGCAAGGGGGCAGAGTGTGCCTCCAACTGCCCCGCTCTCCTCCTGTATGTAAATCACGCTCCCTTTGAGGTTCATAAAACGGGCCAGCCAAGGCAGCGGCAGCCGGTGAGCATTGCCTTCCGCCCGCCTCCCTCCGGTCCCCCCGGGGCGGCCACGAAGAGAAGGCGCAAGCGGGGCTGGAGGACCTCGGTCCTGCGCCGGGGGGGGGGTGTTGGCAAGAACGCGAGGGCAATGAGGGAGCAAGGAGAGAAGTCCTCCCTCAAAGGTTGGTGTCGCTTGGCCGCACTTGGGAGACCTCCCTCCAAACTTCCCCGGGGAGCAGAGGCTGCAGGCGCCGCGCGGGTCTCCGGGAAGAGGGGCTTTGGGCCAGCGGGGCAGAGGGCCGGGTGGGTGGACGCACTGCTAGGGGCCATCCGGAGGGAGGGAGGGGGTTGGGTTAGCGGGGGTGCTTGGCACGGCGGCAGTCGGCAGCAGCCACAGGGGAGGGAAGGGGAGGAGGGGGCAGGAGGGTTTGCAGGCGCAGCAGTGAGCAGGGGAGGGTGGCGTGCGGGCAGCGATGGGGAAAGGCGGGGGCCCCAAGCAGCGCAGTGGTGAAGGGGTGACCCCGGGCAGCCGGGGGAAGGTGGGGCGCGTTGTTGCCCTGTCACGAGCTCTCGCGCCCGGGACCGCGAGCCAAGCCCCGGGGCTGGGGAACTAGGGGGCCCACCCGCCTTGTTTTTTGGCCTCTCGCTGCCCGGGTGTCCGGCACACACGGCCCCAGCCCCGTGTGAGCCCGCACGGGCTGGGCGCTCTCCCTGGAGGCGCGGGCAGGGGGATGGATGGCAGGCGAGGAAGGAGCTGCAAAAGTGCCGCCCAGCGGCCATGCGGGGTTACAGGCGCTCAGGTGGGCCGCGGCGGGGGGTGAACACGTGTGTTGCGGGGGGCAGAGGGGGCACGTGGCCGCTGGAACAGCTGGCCGGAGCGCGGCGCGACGCAGCCACGTGACACCGGGGAAATAAGCGCCTTACCCCGAGCGCCGGTGGTGGAAAGTTTCCACTCTACGCGACGCGGGCCCGGCTGCCCGAGCGGAGCGGGGGTGAAGCGCGGGGTCTGGCCCCCTCCTGCCGTGGCGGCCTCCCTTTGCCCGTCCGAAACAAGGCTCGTGTGCCCCGCCCCCCAGGGAATGAGACCTGCATCCTCCCAGCCTTGTGCCCAGTGGGAATAACCCCCCAGCTGGAGCCGGCCGCGGGGTGGGGGGCGCTTCTACCTCTCCCGCCCCCTCCCTCCTCTCCTCCTGCCTCCCCGCGAGGTTGAAGGGAAGGATCGCGGGTGTTTCCTTTGCTTTCAGCCTTAAAAACGCATTTGCGTGCATGTATGTATGTGAGTATGTGTGCTTGTAGGTGCATGCATATGGTTGTGTACCTGCGTATATGGTGAAAGGGGACTGGAGTCGATCTTCAAAGGTCCCTTCCAGCCTTACAATCTATGGGTGTATGTGTGCATACATCTGTAAGTATCTCTGCATATGCGTGCATGTGTGTGTATATGTGTATGGGTGCATCTGTGCAAAGAGCTGTGTGCATCTATAACTGCATGTATGTGTGGATAGATATCTGTATGCCTGCATTTGCATGTGTATGTGTGCAAATGAGGGTGCATCTAGGTGTATGCAGCTCTGCGTGTGCACGTGTGTGAATAGTTATGTGCATCTATATATGTGCATGTGTGCATTTCTGTGTATGTGCATATAGATGTGTGTACACGGGTGCAAGTATCTAGGTGCAGCCATCTGCATGTGCGGGCGTGTGTGCACATCTCTAAACACATATCTACAGATACATGTGTGTCTATACATGCGCCCCGCTGCGCGCCCCCGAGGGGACTGGTTTCTTGCCGATGGGAGGCCGGGCAGGAAATCTTGTTGCCCTGAGTCACGGCGGCTCCTGCAAGGAAACGTCAGAGCCCCTTGTCTGCCCGGCGGCACCCGGGGCCCCTGCAGGCAGCTGCTGGCCCGGCCCCAGACACAAAAAAAGGCCCAAGCCGGGGCTCGGGCTGTGCATCCAGGACCGGGGCTTTGCATCTCGTCCCCCGGGTGCAGGGGCCCCCGCCTCCCGCGTCAGTCCTAAGGGCTCCGGCAGCTGCGCCGGGCCGTGCCTGGAGCCCCCAGCGGAAGCTGAGAGGCGCTGTCCGGCCCGTGTCCGGAGATGCAGCCGCCTTCCCCTCCTTCCGCAGCCGGAGCCTTCCTGCCCGGCGCTGCGCATCCAGGCTGGGGAGGGGGAAGGGACGAGGCGAGGCGGGCGCCAGCAGCCGGCTCCGGGCGCCAGGCAGGGGGGCAGCCGCTTTCCTCATTGTTTCCGGAGGCTCCGCCCAGCCGCCGCCACATATAACCCGGCCGGCCGGCCTGCGCGCTCACTCTGCAGCCGTCTCTGGTGCGCTCGTGCTGTCTAGGCTCGCTTTTGCCTGCCTGCCTGCCTGCCTGCCTTCCTTCTTCCGCTTGGATTATTTTCTTCATTTGCCCAAAGCCCAGCTCCGCAATGACAGTCAAAGCCGAGGCCTCCGGACCTACGTTAACTTACTCAAAGATGAGGGGTATGGTGGCAATCCTCATCGGTGAGTGCCGGGGATGGAGCTTGGAGGAGACACTCGGGGCTTGCTGGGCGCCGGGTGCCTTCGTTTCCCCTGGGGAGGTCGAGAGAGCGAGCAGGGCCTGGCTGTCCTTTAAACACCGCTTTGGGGATGTTTTTTATCTTAAAACGTGTCCTTTTTTTCTAGAATATGTCTGTTTCTATTTTATTTTTATATGCTTTATGTATTTACATCTTGTGTGTATATGTATATATAATTTGTGTGTGTGTGTATATATATACACATATACATATACAGGGATGTGTGTATATAAGTGTGTGCGTGTATATAGATAAATGAGTCTATATAATGTGTTTCTATGTCTATATAATGTGTCTATGTCAGTGTATAATGTGTGTGTATATATGCGTCTATACTTGCATGTGTGCATATATAAGTAATGTGTGTGTATATATGAGTGTGTGTGTGTACATACAAACATATGAATGCATTTTTTTCTTTCTGCTTGCAGCTTTTATGAAACAGAGAAGAATGGGGCTGAACGATTTCATTCAGAAAATAGCCACCAACTCCTATGCCTGCAAGCAGTAAGTATCCGCAGCTTGGGGCAGATGAAAAACATAAAGTAGCCTATTTCCAATTGAAAGACATAGTTATTCCCTTCTGAGACAAAATACTTAGAACCGGGCAGTCCGTATGCCCCTTCCTCCTCACTCCATGTGTCACAGCAGTATTAGCTGCTTCTCTTTGCTGTTCACTTTATAATGCAGTCTCCGGTTTGGTTTGGGAGAAACCTGTTGGTTTGGATTGTTAGAGCCCCAGCTCTAACAATCCAATCTAATTTAATCTAATTTAATCTGATCTTAAATTACTGCACCAGCACTGTTTCTTTGCCCAACAGTTTGTTCTTTTCTTAGTCCTGAAATGCAGTAAGGCTTTTCAGCCTCTGCAGGTTGCTAAACTGCAGTTAATCCTGAATCAGAAGGCTTCTGTGCCCCCTAGTGGTAAAATTATGCTGCTTCTTGCTCCTGTAACATGTTTCTAATAACGCACTCCTTAAACTTTGCAGCCCTGAAGTTCAGTCTATTTTGAAAATCTCCCAGCCTCAGGAGCCTGAGTTGATGAACGCTAATCCTTCCCCTCCAGTAAGTTGTCTTTTGTCGCGCATAATATTTCAAAATACATTTGTGAAGCCAGTAATAGAAACATCTTTATGTTGGAAACATCACACAAAGTTCAGATTACAGTGCAAGCAAATGATACCGCTTAAAGAGGAAATTAGTTTTAGAAAACAAAAAGTAGATATTTTTATATGGAATCTGCTGCTATCTGAGATTGGGGGGGAAAAAAATTAGTTGTGAATTAATACAATTTTATTATGTGAAACACAGTTTTATTTCCAGGAAATTCAAGTGGTTAGGTTTCTGATATAAAAACTTTTGCACTCAAGAATTTTCTAGCACACATCTTCTAACTTTTCTTTAATTGCAGCCCAGTCCCTCGCAGCAGATCAATCTTGGTCCATCATCCAACCCACATGCTAAACCATCAGACTTCCATTTCTTAAAAGTGATTGGAAAAGGCAGTTTTGGAAAGGTAAGTTCCTTTTTTTTTTTTTTTTTTCCTGCACTAATTACCGTCTGTAACATATAACTACTTAAGGGCTGGGTTTGTGGCAGAGCTTTGATAAACATTAGAAGCAAAACTCCACATGACCGGTTTTTCAGCCATGAGGCCACTTTGATTCTTAGAAGAAAGCTGCTTGCCCTGAGGGGGATTGGTGGAGCAGGGTAGTTTTACTGGGAAGGCAAGTTGGAAGAAGACCTGGGATTTCTCCTTCATGTAGGAGTTGGGTTAAGGAGATGTTTTTAACAACCAGGGAGAAGATGCATCCTTCTTGACCATTTAATAAAATCTAGGGAAATGTTTATATGTATAAATATCTGGCATTTAGCTGACAATGCTAGGTGTTTCTAAGAAAACGCTTCCATGTGCATCCAGTAGAGGGTGGTAATAGCATGCAGTGATAATGTAAAGGGTTTTGATGTAGTCCCTTCCAGCTGTGTTTTTTATAATTTCTGTTTTTCAACATATCTGTTTTTCTTTTTAATGTCCAGGTTCTCCTCGCACGGCATAAAGCAGAAGAACAATTCTATGCTGTTAAAGTACTACAAAAGAAAGCAATCCTAAAAAAGAAAGAGGCAAGTTTTTTCATTATTCACAATCCAACACTATATATGCCAACTGTGCTTTTTTAGTACTGCAAAGTAGCAAACTTTGTCACTAAATACGGATGATTCTCTCTGTTTCCAGGAGAAACATATAATGTCAGAGCGCAATGTCCTCTTGAAAAATGTGAAACACCCCTTCTTGGTTGGACTTCACTTTTCTTTCCAGACTGCAGACAAATTGTACTTTGTCTTAGACTACATCAACGGTGGAGAGGTAAGCAGCCAAAAAAAAAAAAAGATAAGAATTAATATTGTGTACAGTTGTATTGGAGACTTTCTTTCCATTTTAAATAAGTTCCAAGGGGATAAGTCATGGGGAAAAGTTGTTAGTTTTAGTATCATTAGCCTGCCAGGTTTCAGACTACCAGAGGATCATTAGGCCATTTCCTGCTATTGTTCTCTTAGCTACTATATATGTCGAGTCTAATTAAATGCATTGTTACCAGGCTTTGGCACCATTTACAGAACTTTGTTCTTTCTGTCTCCTGTAGTTGTTCTACCATCTCCAGAGGGAGCGTTGCTTCCTGGAACCAAGAGCTCGTTTTTATGCTGCTGAAATAGCTAGTGCACTGGGATACTTGCACTCTCTGAACATAGTTTATCGGTAAGCAGTCGCACTCAGTTTATTTACTCTATACTTAGCTTGTTCAAAGTAGATTTCAGTATGTTGATTTTAAAATGGCAACTTCTGAAGTACTTTCTCAGACCCTAAAGTTTGCATACGCATAGAATACTAGTAATAGCTCTTAATTTAAAAGAACTAACATTTGCATTATGATTTCTTGTTATTACAGAGACTTGAAACCAGAGAATATTCTGCTAGATTCTCAGGGGCATATTGTCTTGACTGACTTTGGACTCTGCAAAGAGAACATAGAACACAATGGCACAACCTCCACCTTTTGTGGCACACCAGAGGTACATTCAGTTTTGCTTTTGGAATGACCGTTATTTGTCTACTGTGTGAACAGAATGGCAGATACAACAGTAAAGACTATGTTGGCTTGGCATGACAAACACTTCTGTTTTTTATAAATTCCCAGTAGAATAGAGGTGAGAGATTAACATTAATAAAACAGTCGTCCAGTGAATCCTGTGGCACCTGTACAGTAGGAGCTGCTTTCAAGCTGTCTCCCTGCATATCAATGACACTTGATAGTGTAGGTACTGCACTGGGCTTACCATGCTTTTCTTGTAATTCAAGAACATAGGCAGGAGAGTTTTTTTACAAGTTTGTCAGACTAATATGGCTCTTTTCTTTTCCCCTTCTATTAAATAGTACCTTGCTCCTGAAGTTCTTCATAAGCAGCCCTATGACAGGACTGTTGACTGGTGGTGCCTTGGAGCAGTTTTGTACGAGATGCTTTATGGACTGGTAAGTAACAGATACATATTGGTTAATTCAAATACCTGACTAGATTTCATATCAAAGTAATCAATGCAAGGAACCATTCTAGCTTTACTACCTACATTTGTGACTTCCCTTATGATAAAGGCCCAGTGGGTCCTGTGTTGCCCTCCTGTCCACTGAGAAGTCTGTAGATTGAGAGCAGCACATGGCATAAAGGCCAGAATATTTTATGGGGTTATGGGAAGATGCATGTACTAAACTAAGACTCACTAACTTTATTCTATACTTAAATATGCATTTTCTTTCTTTCTGGCAGCCGCCTTTCTACAGTAGGAACACAGCAGAAATGTATGATAATATCCTGAACAAACCCCTGCAGTTGAAACCAAATATTACCAACTCTGCTAGGCACCTTCTGGAAGGGCTTTTGCAAAAGGATAGGACAAATCGTCTTGGTGCCAAGGAGGACTTTGTAAGTTATAATTTTGTAGTTCTGGCCTACAACATAGGAAGTAAACAACATCATACCACTCATTCAATTACTCTTGTCTGAATTAATCTAATTTTATTTTTCCTTAACAGATGGAGATTAAGAATCACATCTTCTTCTCCCCAATTAACTGGGATGATCTCATTAATAAGAAGATTACACCCCCTTTTAACCCAAATGTGGTAAGCATCACTTCTAATTATAGAATTTCTAAAGACAGTTATTCTCCCCACTTCCTGGATGTCCAGTGCTAAAAGCAGTTTGCAGCCTCTTAAAATATGGCTAGTGTTTTTCTTTTATCAATTGTAGGGACAAAGATGCACACAAACTCAATAACAGGCTTTTAATTTAAAACAAACAGTAAAATGTAGCCATTTATCTCTTCCCCCTTGCCCTGACTACCATCCAAGCAGTTACACAAACTAATGGGAAGCTAAACAGTAAATCTCTTACCCCCCCAAAATAATTTTATTGACTTATTATATAAAATAACCATGCAAGTACATACTACAGCTGTTCTGGTGATTTTTAAGAAGTGGTTCACTTGCAAGCTACTAACACATTCCTACATAAACTGACATAAATGGGTGGATTTGCATTTTTCTTTTATGGCCTGGGCTTGCTTGGAGGGCAGCATTTTGAAATGCACCACATTGTACGACGGTGCTTAGTAGGAAATAGCAAGATGTGAAGAAGCCAGACTATTCTTGGCCAAGACTGTTTTCAACAGTAGGTCCACTGTAATAACAACATTCTGACTCTTCACAAAGGGCTGTTTGTTTTTTGTTGTATTTTTTTGTTTTTTTTAAATCCCAGTTCCAAATTCATTTGAGTTCATGAAATAGAGAGAGCTTAGACTAAACATCTGTTTCTTTTCTTTGGTATTCTTCAGAGTGGCCCCAGTGATCTGCGACACTTTGATCCTGAGTTTACAGATGAGCCAGTCCCCAGCTCCATTGGTCAGTCTCCAGACAGCATCCTTATTACTGCCAGCGTCAAGGAAGCTGCTGAAGCTTTTCTGGGCTTCTCTTATGCTCCACCCATGGATTCTTTCCTGTGAACTTCACTTCCCCCCTTTTTTTTTAGTTATTATGTTGGCCATCTGGTTAAACAGCCAGTTGACCCATCATCTTGAAACAGAATTTGCACATCTCCACCATGGCAGCTTTGCAGCCTTAATTTTCAACTACACTGTTTGCTGGAAGCTTTTTTTGAAGAGCACATAACTCTCTAAATGAGCTTACAGGCTTTTCACTCTTATTCGTTCTTCCCCCAAAGTGGTGCTATCTCCTTGGGAAAGAAGGAAGAAGTATCTGCTGCCAGAGACTGCTACAGTAGATTGTAAGAATAATAATGTGCTGTTTTGAAAATAATGTTCCAAAAAGCCTTGCCTGAAGGTCTGTCTGGATGTGATTAAGGATTTTATGAAACGTGCCTTTTTCTGATGCGATCTTGTTGGCTCCAAAGCTTTACCTGTTGCAAAGTGTTTCATGATTCGTTTCTATGGGTTTACTATGTGAACAAATGGTATGAGCGTGGTATGAATACTACAGATGGACTTGGTTTAAAGCATCAATGTGACACTTGCAGGATACTACAATGTGGGGCATTGTTTGTTTCTTCCATATTTGGAAGATAAATTAAGTGTAGATTTTGAAATTTTTTTGTAAACTATACAGTTGATTAAAATTATTGAAATGGGCTCACAGTGACTTGTATCCAAATGCTTGAAGAGAGCATTGCTGCTATGAAAAAAGATTTCTATTTTTAGAAAGGGTTTTTATGGACCAAAATGCCCCAGCTGCAGTCAGTCAAAGCTGTTGGTTTGTTTCATTTTTTTCTTTCCTTTTTTCATTTTAAGTTTTAAATGATGTCATCTGTAAAATGGGCATTATTTATGTGGGGGGGGTTGCATTCCTGATTGTATGTATTGTAAAAAGTTCTGTACATTCAGTTGTAACTCTAGATGTATATTTAAACTTGCAGGCTTACTTGCAATGTAATGTATACCGTCATTGTAATGTAATTAACAACATGGTTATAATATGTACCATTTTTTTGTGACCAAACCCATTGGTTTGCAGTAAAATCGAGGGGGAAAAAATTCAGATTGTGTCCAGTCTTTCTTCCTAGAGAATTTTAGCCAACATTGTTCTTTCTCAAGGGTTTAAAACACAAGTCTAGACTCTTGAATACTGTAGTTCTTGACTTCAGCTGAGGCCTGGTTCACTACATGAGGCTAGTTAACTTGAAGTGTGATCTTTAAATGTCCTACTGCAAGCCCTGGATGCTATTGTCCTCTTACCAGCGTAATGGAGTAAGAGACCTTACAGGAGTAATACTATCAGCGTAAGTACTATACCTTAGAACTGGGTCAACATGTAAGGAGGATGCTGTGGAAGCTCATTGATTACAGTGCAAGAGATGTGCTGTGACTAAAGTATAACTAAAACCACAGAGAACAATGGGACTGAGAGGCACAGGGTTGTTACAGCTTGAACCATTCCTATTGCTTTTTCACAGACTTAAGTGAATCTAAACTAGAAAATTGGTACCCATATCAGAGGTACAACCGCCACACCACCTGCTCTGGAGTTCAGGCATTTTTTATTTACTACCATGTTGCAGACACATGATCAGAAGGAAGATTTCAATAGGCAAGTGATTAAATATATGACTCCGTCCTGCCTGGACCAGAGTTTACTCCAGTGCTGCAACAGCAGTGGCTCGATTAGGGCGAGTACTGTAGAAGTTTGTTTTGTTTTTGTTTTGTTTTTTTTAAACAGTTCTCTAGTGTAACCAAAGCCTGGGCCAACTCAAAAGGCAATTTCTCTGGCAGGACAAGCTCCATCAAGCAGTTATTAATTACTTGGGTGGATGTACATTAGTCTATTTCTGAATAATCTGTAAAAAGTCCTTCTACAGATACACAGCAAGCAAAAGGAAGGTGCAGAGTAACATAGGGCCATTGCAGGACAAATCAGGACAGTTGGTAGTTGACACAGGGAAAAAGGTGGAGCTCTTCAATGAGTTGTTTGCTTCAGCATTCCTAAGTACTGACCAAGACAATTCCCCCACCTTGAGCATAGATAGATGTCCAAACACCACCAAACACTGAACACCAAAGGTTAGTGCTGACTTAATTAAGGAGCACATGGAAGTGTGGGATAGGTACAAGTCAGCTGGCCCAGATGACCTCCATCCATAGATGCTGAAGGAATTGGCCAGTGTCAAAGCTGAGCCATTGGCATAGCTGTTTGAGCACTTGTGGTGCTGCAGCCAGATCCCTGAGGACTGGAAAAGGGCCAATGTGGTGCCCATTTTTAAGAAGGGGAGAAAGGATGAGCTGGGTAACTCTAGGGATAGAGTCTTATCTCTATCCCTGGGAAAATACTGGAAAAAATCATCAAAGAGTGCATTTGTGGGGGCCCAGCAGGGGAAATGGTGCCGAAAGGAAACAGGTACGGGTTCGTCACAGGTAGATCCTGCCTGACAAAACTGCTTTTTATGCCCAGGTAACACGCTGCTTTGACACAGAAACTGAGGCTGATGTCATCCACTTGGATTTTAGGACAGCCTTTGACACAGCTTAGCATCCTATTTTCATACAGAAGCTAGCAGGCTGCGGAGTGGATGCCTACACAGGTGGGTTGCTAACTGGCTTAGGGACCGCACGCAGAGAGTGGTGGTGGGTGGGTCGTTCTCGGCCTGGAAGGAGGAGGGCAGTGGGATCCTGCAGGGTTCGGTCCTTGGACTGGTGTTATTTAATATCTTCATCAGCAATTTGGATGAGGGTGTCTCCAAGTGCACAGACGATACCAAGTTATGGAGCAAAGTTAACACATTGGAGGGCCTGGGAGGAGATACAGGCTGACCTGGACACGGATCAATAAGCAGAATGAAATAGGATGCAATTCAACAAAGATAAATGCAAGGTACTCCACCTAGGAAGGAGGAATCCCCAGCACACCTACAGGTTGGCGGATGTCCTTACAGTTCAGAGGCTGAGAGGGATCTTGTAGTCATAGTTGACTCCAAGATGAACATGAGCTGGCAATGTAGTGAGGGCATCAACAAAGCCAATCTCACTTTGTCGTGTATTAGCAGATGCATAACCAACAGATCAAGGGAGGTGATGCCCCCCCCCCCCTCTGTGCGGCATTGTTCAGGCCGCAGTTGGAGTACTGTGTCCAGTTTTGGGCACCACACAGCAAGAGGCACACGGAGAATCTGGAAAGGGTCCAGAGGAGGGCCCCTCGCATGAGTAGTGGCCTCCATGAAAGACCCTGTGAGGGGAGGTTGAGAAATCTGTGTCTCTTCAGTCTTCACAAGAGACGTTTGAGGGGAGACCTTGTAGCCACCAATAAGTTTATCAAGGGAGGACAACAGGGAATTGGTGATGAGCTATTTACCAGAGTGCCCCAGAGAGTAACTAGGAATAATGGGTGCAAACTAGTGGACAGTAGATTTAGGATGAACATTAGGAGGAAATTTTTTACAGTAAGGTTGACCAGAGTCTGGAATAGGCTTCCAAGAGAGGTGGCGCTATCACCTAATTTGGGGGGCTTCAAGAGGAGGTTTGATAAACACCTGACTGGGGTCATCTGACCTCGGTCCCCTTTCCTGCCAGGGGCAGGGGGTTGGACACGATGATCCATTGTGGTCCTTTCCGACTCTACAATCTATGGATCTATGAAACTTGATCTCATTCCAGTAATATCAATGAGTGGTGTCAAAATGAGAGAAGATGAAATGTCAGAAGACATTCTGACTTTCAGTGAGATAACCCATTTTCCACTTCTGTGGCATTGGGTGGCGTGTGCCAGTGAGGTGCAGCACATTTGTGTTTATTGATGTCCTCATCTCCCAGCTGGTGGTGCCCAGCAGCTCAGAATTCAAAACAAGAATTCGCAAAAAAAATAATCTGGACAAGTAAGTCTACTGCAGTTCTCTTCCAAAAGAAAAATATGAGCAAAACTGCTGCCTCCGTATTTCTATTATTAACAAGACTTAGGAGCTAACAGGGTGCATCTCAACCTCTGTTACTTACTATGCATTTGAAGTTAGAGCTTTTAAAATTTCAGCTGTAAAATCCATCCACATGAAGTGGTAGGTCTTCTAATGAAGCTATTATAACTTACACAAGTCGAAAACCTGGCCCAGCTATATATCTTAGTCCAGGGGTATGAAACGTTTTTTGGCTGGAGTGCCAAAAAAACCACAATGTCTACCTTGGAAGGTTCCAGAGTGCCAATATGCAGGAGCTTGGAGCTGCTGTTTGCAGCCTCCTGGCTGCAGCCGGCCGATGGAGCCCAGTCTGCTTGCAGCAGGGCTTGCAGCTTTCCAGCTGCCTGCTGGGAGCAGCCTTGGCTCTGTGGCTGGCAGCAGCTGCTTAAAGCCCGGGCTGGTGGCGATGTACTGAGCAAAATGGCTTTACGTGCCATGCTTGGCACACGTGCCAGGGGTTGCTGACCCATCTTAGTCCATTGACCTCACATTGCAAAAAAGGAATGCGTTTCTAATGTAATTCTTTCAGTTGTACACAAATAAACCTGGCAAAATCTACCCATGCTACTGTTTGCACAAAAAAAGTCATGAGGAGTTCTATTAATAAAATATTAATACATTATATCTCACCAATTTGTGCATAATTAAAGTGAAACTACACTTATTAAATGAACAATGAGATGCACTTTATCTTTGCCTAGACATCAGTATGAATTAGTAACATGCTAATATTCAAGTAGGTAGGCAAGCAATGGACTGCAACTAACTTGACAAAACAAAATTTTTCTTTGTTCTCCACCAAAAGCAATGGAGATTGTAGACCAAAGAAAATGTGGGACATAAATATCATGTATGCTTTTTGACAAGAGTGATTTTTCATCCCATACTGAGTACATCACAGACTTTTACTGAGTTACTTTTTTTTAACAAATTTTAAATGCCATACCATTCTTTCTACCATTATAGCAGCTTTGTAAATGGAGCTACAAGATTTAGCATAGAAGATTTAGTGATGGAAATAACCATTTTTTATTTTATTAAAAGAAAACTGAACACTGTGTCTCTGCTTTAATCACTCAGACAATAGCTTATCGCTGTGCAAGGGGAACTCTGGGTCTTAGGTATTCAGTGATTTGTTTTCCAGAACGTCATGCCAGCCTTGCTGGGTGATCTGGGGGAAATAGGTTTATCTTAAAGGAAAAGGACAGCAAAGTTTAAAACAAAAGATTGGGAATCTGACATAGTCATCACCTTGAGTGAATCTTGAACTCAGTATGGTTTAATTCACTCATTTAAGTCAATGAAACTGTGTTAATTTCTTCAGCAGTAAAACTGACTCAATAGGTCCTACCAACTATACTCAAACAGTTTATCATTATTAATTGGGATACTGTAATTCTGCATATTCTGATGTCAATGGACTGGATTCAGGGGACATGATCCATTGCTGAGTACACAAAGGAGAAATTAGAGGAATTTTCAGTCTATATTCTGTATCTTTCTACAGTGTAGACATTCCTTCAAGAATTTTGCATTCCATAATAATGACATAATATTGTTTTAAAATGTTCTCTCTAAAGCATTTTAATGATATGTGTGATAGCCATTACAGGCAGAGCTAAGAGCACTGTTTACAGTGAAGATTGCCTGAAATTATTTCCAGTTCCCTCAGGCTGAATCATTTTTGAAAGTCCTCTCAGAAATTTCAGCCATTACTGAGAATGAGATTAGGCAAAGAAAATGGTGTTTTGCTACTCTTAAAAATTACAGCCTACCCATGAAGAAACTGTAATACCTGTGTGCTTTGGACAGGGACTAGACATTTGGCAGGGAGCCTGTCTTGGTGCCAGGAATGAGTTTTTTGTGTGCATTTTTGTGTGTATTATTTAAATATATGTTGTATTGCACTAAGGTAACACAATCAATATATAGGTTGTGTGTTCACTCAAGGTTTGTCAGAATGTTGTTATTTAAACAAGATCTCGGAGCACTGAACAGAACAGGCAATCCTGCTTATTCAAGGGTTTCCCTCCTTTGAAGTTAGCACTTGTACAAAATTCTACATTGAGAGCTATTGACATTTCTAGTTATATATAAAAATGATATGCTACAAGGATTATCAGTGTGAACTTCCCTTCATTACCATTGTGTCTCCTATGACCAGCAAGGAACATTTTTAGATATTTCAAATATCAGTGTTAATTCAGCCCATGCCACTTTGCTAGGACTGTTAATATCAATCACTGGTATTGGTGGAGGAATACCAACTATTCCTTTTTGTGTTAGATTCCTGTTGTGTAGAAGCTGACAATCCCTTTGACCACCAAGCAACTGACAGGTAGTAATAACTCCTACTTTCTAATGATTAGCTAACTATAGTTCCCTACAGCTGACAGTTTCCATATTTTGCTATCCCTCCTCAGCACCATCCAGTCAGTGGGGGTTTAATTCCACCCCAGTCATTCATTGAAGTTTTCTACTGAGGTATTTTTGCACCAATGAGACTAATAATAGCAATGGTGACACCTTGTGGTCAATATAATATATGGTCCAATGTATTTCTGGATGGGAAAGAAATAAAGAAATTGGAATAGTTGTTAATATCCAGTAGTATAAAGATCTGACCGTTTGTATGTCAGGAAATAATGAGAACATTATGTTTCTACAGCTGGATTACGTATCTTTTAAAACTGCTCTTAGGTGAAGGATAAAGTAACAAACATTGAAATCCCCTTCTTATACAAGTTTTCCCTTCCAGTCATGTACAATTTTCTTAACTTATTATTTACTGCAACAGAGACAAGGGATCTCTCCTCATCCCAGATGCCGTCTTGTTAGGAACATCACCCACCACCATCTCCAGCAACTTTTCAGTTTTTTCCAAGAGCTGGAGAAACAACAGACCATTTTATGTTTGACAGTAATTTCATCCCCACAGAATGATGCAGTTTCTTATTAACTGCACCCTAGCAATACAGTCCCTTAGCAATACCCCTTAAGGCAAAAAAACCTGCTTCACTGCTTTTGAAACAGTTTTAACCTGCTTCTTTTCGCCACCAGATCATTTGGAGTTGGATATACAACTCTAGACCACAGGAGCAGGAATGGATAGGTGAAGAAATTAATACATATCCATGGGCTCCTTCATTTGTCCCTTTTCTAGAAAGGTTTAATTGCTTGATAGTGCTCAAACTACAGGATTGGGTCAGTATCCAGTAAACTTAACTTCATAGTAGCATAGTATCATAGTACCTCGGGTCAGAAGGGGCCTAGAGCAGGCCATCTAGTCTGACCCCCCGCCAATTGGCAGGAAACGAGTACCAGGGTCACAGGACCCCAGCCAAGTACCTATCCAATCTACTCTTAAAGACGCCCAAGGTAGGAGCAAGAACAACTTCCCTAGGAAGCCGG
>JAGPOW010003642.1:104238062-104262406 GCA_030014935.1 Caiman crocodilus | reverse complement strand
GTGGAACTGGCTTCCTAGGGAAGTTGTTCTTGCTCCTACCTTGGGCGTCTTTAAGAGTAGATTGGATAGGTACTTGGCTGGGGTCCTGTGACCCCAGCAGCTCGTTCCTGCCATTGTGGGGGGGGGGTCAGACTAGATGGCCTGCTCTAGGCCCCTTCTGACCCTAGATACTATGAAACTATGAAACTATTTCACTCTAACAGGGGCCTTTTTGAAGAAACTACTGGTATTTCTACGGTATTTAAAATGATGATCACCTTTTCCTATATTAGGGCTCAAGACCAGTATTTTCTGTGCCCATGTAGGCATAGACCATTGTTTACTGGTGATGTCTGTAATTTTTGCATAGTCATTTAGTCATTCAGATACCTGCGATTATACATACAGTTGTAATATATGTTCCTTATTGGTTTAATATCAAACATTTCTTTACTGTAACTGAATAAAAACAGGGCAGATTCTATTATACCCCGTCACTTATATACTTGTTACACAGTTATTCACTGCAATTGTAATTCAGTAATAAAAAATTATAATTAAAAAAACATAATTTCTGTGTCTTTAATCCTACTCTGGGAAATCCCCTTTGTCCCTATTTATAGTTGCTGGCCCTATACATATTTAGTAAAGACAAGTTAATTGAAACAGTAAAGACTTTCTCATTGTTTCTTTTCTGCCATGCAGAGAACTTTAGTTTTTATGTAGCACATACTATAAATTCTTCTAATATTTACAAACATAACACTACTTTTGTATAATTGTATCTATAATATACTCTAGTAAAGAGAGGCAGTTAGCCATATTAGTCTAAAAGCAGGCAGAAGGTAGGATAGGGTTGAACCTAGACCAGTAATTCTCATCCAGGGTTCCAAGGCACCCTGAAGTACCCTGAGATCATTTTAAGAGTGCTATGTGGTGCCACACAAAGTTGGCTCTATTAGGGGTGCAAACATGATTCACAAGATAAACCCAGAGATATCAAATATGAATTCACAGTGTTGAAAACTTTCTGACCTGTTGTAGTCTTTCTGAGTTCTTTGCAACTAACGAATTGCTCTATATTTTTCTGTATTAAAAATCAAATTTAAACTAAGAGCTGCCATTGTCCATGGGGTGCCTTAAGACTACAAAGGTGGACAAACACTGACCTAGACTATCCAAATTCAGTAAGTCTGTACAGTGAATCTCTACTCTCCTTTTACCTATAATCTAGTAGACTTTAAGAACCTTCTCCTCAGGTCTGGTGCTGACAGCAGCTTGGCAGGACTCAAAGATCTGACTCATAATTTCTAACACTGTAGACAGTGTCCCTTTAATATGCTTCTACCCATTGGACTGCATATTTAATTACACATCTTTTCTATGTATCTTAATGTTCATCCATCCCTCATGTTATAACCATAGTCACCATTTCTACTACAAGGAGTAATGTTATAATTTCCAGCATAAATCCCATCCTACTTGATTATGAAAAGATTTTCCAATATGCATAACTTTAAATTAATATATGAAACTTGATGCAGTGTCCACCAAGCTTTGTGCCATTTATGAATTTTCCAGGCACACTTTTTCATACTTTTTGCTTGAATGCCTACTCTTTGCTTGAAAGAAAGCAAATTTCCCATTCCATTTGCTCTGGAATTTTTCTGGTTTATAAAAATAAAAGAATAAAAAAAAATAAGGCCAAATCTGCTACTATTTATACCAGTGCAAATTATAGTGGTGCCAGTGAGCCAATGGAACTAATTCAAATTACTGTAGGTATAACTGAAAATAAAATTTGGCCCTTATATTTGTAAGAGGTAAAATGGTAAATCCTGCTGTAGAAGCAAATAGCTGTCAGCTAATCTGTCCCCACTGTGCTATCTGTCCCAATTTTTAGCTCTAAGTACAGTGATTTCCATTATGCTTCCTAAATTTAGAATGTCTATCTTTGCAGGTTTAAATTCTCTGCTTCCGTTCTCTGTAAATCTAATCTTTTGCAACCATCCTAAATAAGGTACGATGTTATAACCAAATTACTCCTTGCTGAAGGACAAAGAACCTTTGATGACAGTCAGGATATTAAAAGAATATTAAGAGTCATGTGGCTGCAAAGTGGTATTTCCAGGAAGCTCTATTCCCTCCAGAGTGCTTTCTTTCTAGTTTATTATAAAATTCCACACCAGAGGAGCATACAGAACTGACCAATTATTTAAATGAAAAGATACATTATAAAAGCCAGATTACCTAGAACAAAAACTTTTACCTTTATTTCTTTTTTTTCCTCTCCTTTTAAATGTGGACCCACAGCCCAAAAGATTTCCAGAGTCAGGATTATACGCTTTAATAGAAAATCTCCACCAGCAGTTAAAATCCATTTTTCTTAAAAAAGGTTTTACTAGACTCCTTAGAGTAGGGCATGGACTATATGACAACACTTTAAGTCAAGGGTTAATTACAATAGCAGTACAATTTCTCTTCCTCCTTCTATTGCCTTGCCCCTGAGATCGAGGAGCAGCTGGACCCTGCGACAGAGACCAGTATATCCTTTTTCATGCTGGCATGAGTCTCCCTCTGCCTGCATGCTCTCTAGACATCTATTTCTGCCCATGTACTTGGGCTGTAATCTGGCCAGGTACTTCCAGGTATACAACATGAAAGCAGAGAAGGTTGAACAGGAGTTTATTGCTTTCTTTGTTGTTGCCTTTATAGCATGAAGAAACAAAAGTTACAATTCACCACTATTCTGTTTCCATATAAAAGTGACAACTAAATTTATTCTCCCATGAGCTCCTTAGAGACCTGAGGAAGGGAGGAAGCCCTCGTGTTGTGTAAACAGCAAGGACATTTAAAAAAAAACACACTTCTGTAGCTCCGGACATGAGGCCAAGGGCTTATTAAGTGTCTCCACTTCAGTTTGTGTTTCTAGGAGGCATGTGGATGAGGTGTTAAGCTGTCAATTTACTTGAATGACATCAATCACCACCACAGAAGGATGCTGAAAAACTGGCTATGCCAGTAACAATGTGTGTGACCTTGGCCCCACTGCCATCAATTTAAGGCAAGGGCAAAGGCAAGACTGTCTCAAATGGGACTGATCAAGCCCCTGCTGCAGCTTGAGGCAAGGAGCTCAAAGGCAGCAGCAGTGATGGCAATGGTTTTGCTTGGCTCTGGGGGTCTGGATCCGAACTACCATCAACTGTTTTAGGGAGAGGCTGGATTTCTGATCCTCAGCCTAGGTGGGGACTCCCTCGGAGACAGCTTGCACTGGAACCAGTGGCAACATGTAGGGGGTGCATGGGGGTGCACATGCACTGCCTGAGAGTGCTGGTGCCTCCTCTGCAAGTGCTGGCTGATTGCTGCAATCACTGCAGCTACTTCTGGGAGTGGCTGTGGCCACTTCTGGGGGCAGCTGCAGTGATCAGCCAGTGCTTGCTCCCAGAAGTGGCCGCAGCCACTCCTGGAAGTGGCCACAGCAATTGCAGTGATCTGCCACAGTGATAAGCTGTTATGGGATTGCCAGGGGGGATCCCCCCCCCCCCCGGTTAGCAGGACAGGTCATGGGGTGGGGCATGTGCCCTCCCTGACTAAGGCAGCACCAGTCATCCATGACAGCTCCTTTCCTCAGTGCCCACAGAGCGGGCCATTGGCCAGGGTGTCAGGGACTGCCTGGTGGAGTTAAAGAGCCACAGAGAAGCAGCTATCCCCATATACACTAAACAGCTCACTCCCAAAACCATAAGGAATAGTGGACTGTCACCTACCATGCTCAGGATCTGTCCTGGGTCTTCTGGAGTACTGCATCTGTCTTGGCATAGGGTTACCATACATCGAGTTTTTCCCAGGCATGGATCTCTCATCTCTGTCTGGGCACGTTTTTTTAAAATATTAGCAAATGTCTGAGAGTTTGGTCAGCTAAGCTTCAAAGTTTTTCCTGGCTTGTCCTAGCAAGGAGCTGGTTAGGGCTGAGGGGAGCTGGGGGGAAGGTAATTGGAGGCAGGGCTCATACACATTTGGCCAGCAGGGTGATGGAAGAAGCCCAGGCAGCTGGATGTAGGTAAGTTTGTGGGGGCAGGGGTTGGAGGGGCAGGGATTTGGGACTGTTCAAGGGGCTGTGCGGGGGAGGGGGTGATGCTTGCAGGTGTGTGTGAGTATGTGTGTGTGTGTGTGTGTGTGTGTGGCAGGGTCTGTAGAGGGGATAGATGTGTGAGGGGGTGGGTGCCTGTTGGCACTAAGGAAAGGGGTCTAAGCTCTGGGGCTGCAGCAGGACAGTGGAGTCAGTGGGGAGGTGCCTAGCTCTTTGGCAGGGGGTCTCTTTGGAGGCAGCAGGGAGCTGCATGGTAGGCCTATCCAAATAGGGAAGTATTCAATTTCAATTCAGATTCGGCTGATTCAGAGGACAGTGATTTGATTCAGAGATTTGGATCTTTGCCCCAAATTGATTTAGCGGAATTGGCTTTGGAAGATTCAGTGCTGATTCAGAGAGATTCGGTGATTAGGCCATAGACTATAATGGGGAATCCCTGAAATACCTATAACTTTGTTATTTTTTGGATGATTTGGATGAAAACAGGAGGGATGGTAGCCCCTTCAGAGGGCATGAAGTCTGCAAGGTTTCAAGGAGATAGGTGCAGGGGTTCTTGGAAACTGCACCTCAAAATGCTGACAAGTAAAACTTGTGACGTGTGAATTTGTGTGTTCATTAAGGGGCAGTGGGATGAAAACTGCTGGGATGGTAGCCCCTGTTCTCACCCTCACAACTCCACTGCAACCAGTAAGCCTCAGGCCCCTCAAAGATCTTGCAGGTCTGGGCTTTCCTCAGCCAGAACTGTGCAGTGACTGGAAGTTATCAGGTGCCTCCTGTGCCTACGCACCTTTCAGCAGGAAGGTTCTTGTTTCTGGCATTTCTTGGGGCTGCCACACCACAAGCAGTTCCACCAGGCCTCCTGACCCTGGCAGGGTGCAGTTTTAGGTCATGCCCAGGACCTGGGGTCTCCTCCTTCCCCATAGCCCCAGCCCATACCTTCAAGTTCATCCTGGCACAGAAGCTCAGCAAGGACATGTTCTTCCCCTGCTGGATGATGATGCAGTGAGTGCCGCCTCCATCTCTGAGAGCAGGTCATTAAATGCTTTTTAACAAAAACAAACAGAAATAGATGCAGATGGAGTGAGAAGGGTGGCAGTCATTCTGTCTGCAGGTGGAGCTTGGAGAACCCCAGCAGTGGGAGGTTCACCTTCAGGAACACCAGCTGCTCCACCAAACCAGGATCCAAGGAGGTGCGGTGGAGTGTCACTACATCCCCAGCAATCCTGAACACCCTCTCACTTAGAACACTGGTCAGTGGACAGGACAAATATTCCCAGGCAATCGTGGCCAGATCCTGCCACATCTGGCAGAGGGTTGCCCAATAGGCCAAGCGGTAACAGTCCAGCAGCTCCACGTCCTCAGCAAGATAGGTAGCTACTGAAGCCTCTCCACTACCTGCCTGAGGCTGGGGTCTAGTGTATCTGGACCCCAACATTGAAGTCATGTGCTTGGCCCACATTTGCAGCAGCTGGTGTGGAGCAGACTGGCTTGGAGTACTGGCACAGGTAAGTGGATCTCCCTCTTTCATGTCCCCATGTCTCTGTCCTTCTGCCTCCCTGACTTTGTTCACCAGCACTTCCATGCAGTGATTGATGGTTTTGGTGCTGCACATGCTCTCCTTTATCCTCAGGTCACACATGCATACCAGCACGTGGACTGTACTGGACAGCAAGGGATCAAGCTGTTTTTTCAAGCCCTCCCTCAGCCACTTTGCCAGCTCATGCACCTCTGGTGAAAGTGGCTTGCTCCATCCAGGAACATTGATCCCCTGGAACTTCTCCATTTGGTTCTCAAGCTCTTTGACTATGGGGATCACCTGACTAAGGAGGGCATCACCAGTGCTGAGGGTCTCAGGGGTCTTGAGGAAGGGCTTGAGGACCACCATGATCTGGGCGATGATATCCCACACTGCTTTGTTAAGGGGACTGCTGATCCCAATCTTCCTGAGCAAGGCCATCTCATGGATGGCCTTCTGTTGCTCCACCAGCCTTTGCAGCATCAGGTATGTGGAATTCCACTGAGTCTCCACATCCTGCATGATTTTGTGCTGTGGGATCCTCAGCTCTGCCTGTTTGTCCCACAGCATCTTGCACCACTTGATGCTGTGGTGGAAGTAGTTCACCACCTTCCTACATTTTTAAATCAGCAGGGTGATAGTGACAGCACCATCACTGGCAGCCCTGTCCCGCTTCAAGGGGTCCCTGACTATGAGGTGGAACTGGTGTGCCACACACTGGATGCCAACAAAGTTGGCATTATAGACTGCCTTGGCCATATTGGTTCTATTGTTGGTGACTATGAATCCATGGGGGAGCTTGCCCTGCCCCTGCACTATGCAATTCATGGCCACCACAATCTCTCTTGCCACGTGGGACTCATCCATCACCTATGCTTGAAGCAGAGCCCACTGATGGCCTGGCTGATTGCACCAGTGCTCTGTGAGGGAGAGGTATGAATGGTTTCCACTCAGGCTGCTCCAGGTGTCCAAGGTGAAGACCAGAGCTACCTGTGAACCTGTCTTGTGCAGCTCCTCCCTCAAGTACTCCCTGCATGCCTCATACAGGGGGAGGGCACTACCGTCCTGCTAAAGTTGGTACATGCAGGCACTTGGTAGGTTGGGTGCAGGAATGCCGTGAGCCACCTGAACCCTGGCCAGTCAACTAAGGGGGCTGGCTATCCACAGCAAGCATCTCCCCATTGCTCTGGGTGACTCTGCTCGCCTTCGAAATGTGCCCCACTTTGTCTGCAGCTTTACCCCACCACTCCATGGTGACCTGCCTCTGCTTTGTGGGGATGGGGCTTTGGAGTGAGAAAGGCACTTCCCTTTGAGCATGCTCTCACTGGTGCCAGGCTGAGGAGCAGCTAGGGCAAGGGGGTGCTGTTTCCTGAGATGCAGTAGCATCACCGTGGTGAAGTGTTTTATCTCCTTGCCGTAGCTGATCTGTCTTCAGAAGTGCTGGCAGATAGCATGCTTGGGATCACCTAACACCTCAAAATCATTCCACACTATACTACCCTCCACTTCTGGATTGAGGGTGGGGATCCTGCCTTATCCCTCCTCCTCAGCAGGAAGAGGTACAACAACATCAGGAGCTGAGCCACTTGCCTCTACAAGCTCAACCTCAACCTCCTCCGAGGTGCTTTCTGAAGAAGGAGACCAAACTCTAGGAGAACTTTAAGGGTTGTGGAGCACAAACTCAGATTCCCCTTCATTCCCCAGAACTTCTTTTGCTAGGGTGCTCAGGTCCTTTACTTCCAGATCCAGCTTCTCCCCTGGCATTGGGAGCCTTATGCTGGGAGATGAAATGGGGATAGAAGAAACTGTTATTCTTGTTCTGGTGGCTATTCTGGTGTTAGGCAAGATAGTGCAGGTGCATGGACAGGTCTTACTCCCACCTGCTTGCTCCCACTGGCAGCAGAAGACTCATCACTGCCAGGAAAGAAGATGCATCTATGTGGGGTAGGGCGGGGGGAACTTGCAGCCCTCACCCCACCCTCTCTAGGACCTCTCCCGCCCCTGCCAGGAAACCTGGCACCTGCCTTTCCAGCATGCTTCATATTAATCTTTGCTTTGCTGGAAAATGTGTGCATGTGTGCAGCTGTAATATCTATTCTTCTCTGTGTGTGTGTAATTAATTAATATATCTCCTTCTTCTCTGATTACTGTATGTGTCTGACTACTCTCTCTTCTCAGTTTACTGTATGTGTGTACGCATGTGTGTAATATATGTGCTTTCCTGCACAGTAATGGATCACACTGCCAGGGAAAACACACCTTTCTTTTAAAGTGTGTGTGTGGGGAAAAATAATAAGAAAAAATAAGAAGTTTGTGGGGGAAGAATAAGCTGAAAGAAATGGATTGGATAAGGATAAGGGAAGGGATTCTAGGGAAGTTTAATTAATAAGTTGTATTCAATCCTTTCCAAGAACAGAAACTAGCATGAGACTGAGTAGGAAGCCAAGCCAGTCCAGTACTGCCTTTCAAATGCTGTTGCTCAGGCAGAAACAGCTCACAAAAGAGACAGAAAGGCTGTAGACAGAGTCTTATATGCTGCTTCTATGCCCTTCTCCCAGAGCACTGGGATTGGAAGGGGACTTAGGGAATGACCACAGTCACTAGCCAGCTACAGATACCAGTCTTTCCCCACACTGCTCTCCTCAGTTTCCATTTCTCTGAAAGACTGCCTTCCAAATCTCTGAATCTTTTTCCAAATCTTTTCTGAATCAATTCAGAGGCTCTGAATCAATTTGGAAGTTTTTTTTGGTCTCCTGATTTGATTCAGATTTGGTGATTCGGCCTCCAAACTAGGCCAAATCTTCTCTGAATCAAATCGGCAACCGAACCTTCGCACACCTCTACTGCATGGCACTGGGGCCTGTGTCTGTGCTTGCAGGGCCCAGGAAGCTGGGAGACACTGCAGGGCTTGGGGGAGCAGAGGGCTGCAGGCTGGGAATGAGGGGCATTGGCAGGGCTGGAGGGATGTGGCTTGGGAGTGAGGGGCACTGAGATATGGTGGACTGTGGGTTGCAGAGCATTGTCAGAACCAGTGGGCTGTGAATTGGGAGTGAGGGGCTCCTGTAGGAACAAAGGGGCTGTGGGTTGGGAGTGAGGGGCACCAGCATGACCCAGGGTGGCAGGGTACTGTGGCTTGGGAGTGAAGGACACTGGCAGGGCCAGCAATTTGTGGGTCAGGAGTGAGGGGCACCAGCTGGGAGTGGGGGCTGTGGCTTTGGTGTGAGAGGCAATGGAATGGGCAGAGGCAGGGCATGGGCATATCACTGTTCCACCCCCCAAATCATATGCCCCCCCCCCCTCCCCGCAGCAACAGGAGTACTCTTTTTTGGAACTGGAAATATGGTAACCCTAGTCTTGGGAGTTGCTGGCTGGGATGCTACACATGGCAGGGGGAAGCGGATGGCTAGAAGCAATAGCTCATTGTTATCTAAGCCTGAATGTACTTCTGAGTCTGTGCAATTCTGGAGGTTTGCCAGCAGCTGCAGGCGGGCTTCATCTGTTCAACCACAGCTAAGGCATTGTTGCACAAACAATTTTGGGCACTTGGAGTACAACAAGGGGCAAGGAGGTTTTGTTTGCATTTTGTTTGGGTTTTTATGGTGACACAAGTATAATGTGTGTTTGCAGCCTGAGAGAAGAATTTTTTCCCCACCAGCTTTGGCTTCAGTCAGCACTAAATTACAGAACCATTTTGATTCTTTGTTAAAATAACATGCATGATGTGGTCTGATCACATGTCTGGAATCTGGGAAATCCTGAATCCCAGTCCCTGCTGTGACTCAGAGTAGATCTATGCCATAGTCAGGACATGTGGGTAGGCATACAGAAATGAGGTCTAGGGTTTCCTATGTTCTACAACAAAGCCTCATGTAGCTCACTGAACTAACTTTAAACTAACTCTGTTAGAGACTTCTAGCAGTATACTCAGCTTCTTGGATGGGTTTTGCAGCCTAGTCTGATGTCCATGCTGCCACGCTACCCTGTGATCTGTTTATCATAAGGCTAGCTTCAGTGCATCTGTATAAGTTGTGGTTACATGGATGGATGTACCCTTAACTGAGCTGGCACGGATAACAATATTAGTGAAGACAGGACAGACTGGGCTTCAAGCCTGCAAGGCCCTACGGTACTTTCCTGGGCAGCTAGCCTCCACTGAAGGAGGTGCTGCATCATCACGTTAGTTAGTTTAAAGCTACCCAAGCTGGAGTCATCCTCCCACCTCTCACCCTATTACAGTATAGCTATACTTTATTTTGTCCCAGAAAAGTCAGTCCCTTCATGCACATAGAGGGGTGACCAAATGTAAACACCAAAATGAATTTTCAGACTTTGGGGAAACAGCAGCTCCTCTACATGCCAGGTTTCCATCCTCCCTGCTCTCATGACATGCATTTCTGTCTCTAGGCAGCAGAGAGCAGAGGCAGTGTTGATAGGGGTTGATGACAGACCACAGGATATCAATACTTGCTGATGTATTCTCTTGTAACATGCAGACTTCGTTGCAGAGGTTAATGCTGCTACATATAGTATTGGTTGATTCTCAGGACCTGCTAGCTCCCATCCTCTATTGTAAAGATTAATATTTGCCAAGTGCTTTGAAGATGAAAGGTATTAGAGTATGCAGGTGCTAAGTAGTTGTTTTTTCCCCACCCAATCCAGTAATAAATGTGTGAAATGTGGGCTTGCCAGAAATAATTGTGTTTTATGTCCTGTTCCAGTCAGATGACTTGGGTCAGGGTTACCAAGGTTAGTTTCCCTGTCATGGGACCTTAGATAGTCATGCAGAGAATTTTACCCTCTCATTTTCTTGCAATGACACTTGTTTCCAGGAACATTGGGAAGCTCTGCAGCCACCTTCTCCAGTTCTCTGCCAGGGTCCCTTATGTACTGAAAAATTTAAGAATTAATTTTTCTTGTTCTAGGGTGTATGTACACATGTACTAACATGTGTGTGTGTTTCTGACAGTTAAATTGACTTAACTTTTTAAAGTCAATTTAACTGTCAGAGCATGCATAAGTATGTGGAGTAGAGTCAACTTAAGTATGGCACAAAGATAATACACCTCCGAGGTGTATTATCTTGAGTTACATTAGTTAAATTTGTGGCCAGGGGCTACTTCAGGGAAGGGCTGCCACAGCGTCAAGGAGCTATGTGCGTGTATGCTCTAATGTGACTTAAGTCAATTTAGTTAAGACACCTTATTTTAAGTGCCCCAGCTCTTCACTTCAGCTCAGGACCCAGCTCCACGGCTCTGCCAGTCCCCAAAACCTTCAGCAGACCCCATAGGTGGTTCTTTGGAGTTAAAACTTTCAGTTTATGGCAGGGGTTGTCAACTGGAGGTACACATACCCCTAGGGAGACTTAGAAAGGCTGTAGGAGGTATGCATGGGTGGTGAAGGAGCACGCCCTGGGTCACAGCGGTGGCATCTCCCCCATTGTGTTCCCATACTTTGGTTCTTATCCTGAGGAGGGGGAGGGGCATGCCAGGTGCCACCAGCCCCACATGGTATACCACAGCGTCTCCCTACCCACCACCTCAGCTTGCTCTCTGTGCCCACTCTCAAGAGTAGGGCCAGAGGGTGGGGGCGGGGAGGGAGGGCAGTGGTGCCCCTCTGCGGACTGCACACACAGCACCTGGCCGGCCGGACTAGGAGGGGGGCACTCACATGCAGTGGCCACTGCCACTACCACCACCACTGCTGATGCAGCCCGTGCCGCTTACTCGTGGCTGGTAGTACATGTGGCTCTGCGGGCTGGTGATGGGTGGCATGTGATTGGCCAGGTGTGAGGTCCGTCACCAGCCCGCAGAGCTGCACATGACAGGCAGTGAGAAAAGGGCGTGGGGTGTGGCAGAGGCAGTGGCATGGGACAGCAGCAGTGGCAGCCACAATGTGTGAACCTCCCTTGTCCGGCTATCTCAGCGGTGCAAGTGCAGCCCGCAGAGGGGCACCACTGTCCTCACGCCCCAAGCCCTGCTCCCAGAAGCGGGCACAGAGACACACTCCTCGTCCACCCTGCCAGTCTCATCTTTCCCCCCTCCATGCTTCCTCCCTGACACACTTACCTGCTGGCAGAAGGGGGTGTCTGTGTGTGCTTTTGCATCTGTGTGTGTCTGTGAGTGTGTGTCTGCATCTGCATGTGTGTGCCTGTGAGTGTGTGTGTGTCTGCGTCTGTGTCTGCATGTGTGTCTGTGTCTGAGTCTGTGTCTGTATTGGTGTCTATGTCTTTGTGTGCGTCTGTCCCCTTGTGGCAGCAGGCACATGGCGTCGCATGGCTTTTGGGACAGCAGCAGCGACTTGCAGAACCCAGCCTGCAGCAGCAGCTGCCTGCACCCCACACACAGATCTGGGGGGCACATGCCCCTTGGGGCTCTGCCAGGGTGCGTGCAGCATCGGGAGCTCCCCCCTGACAAACTGCTTTCGCAGCTCCGTCCTGCACTCTGCCCTAGCTGTGCAATGCTTACCCCTGCCCCACTCTCTCCTTCCCTCACTACAGGGCCTCAATCTGTACCACCCACCTGCTCCTTAAAAAAAATAGAAAAATATAAAGGGGTACATGAGGTGAAACTTTGAGGCAGAAGGGGTACACTTCTTTAAAAAGGTTGAAAGCCCCTGGTTTATGGGGTTGATTGAATGAAGCAGTCCTGGTAGATTGGCTAGCTACTGCTCATTAGCACTCAGTTAAGCTTAAGTGAATGGTTCAGTCATCGGGTTCAAGAGCACCTTGTTGCTTTTCTGAATAACTAATTGCTGCAATGTCCCATCCCAGAGACAGCTGCTCTGCAAGGACAGCTGTATTTCAGGGCACTGTGCAATGTAAGGTACTACCTATATAAGGGTTATTATTAAGCTGAGTTGTTTATATCCATTGCTGCTCTGTGCGCAAGGGGCTACATTCTGCTTACATACCAAATGCCTCATTTTAAGGCAAGCTGAAGTGGACTACAGCAGGCAGGCATTTCTGGCTTAGTTATAACTCAGGGCTTTCGCAGCTGCCTTGTACCCAAACATTAAAGGAGTACAGCCCCTGGAGTGTCCTTTAAACACACAGACATACATTTGACAGCAAAACAAGAGGGAGGGGTAGGCTTGCACGAGCTTAAAACCAAACCCACCCTGCTCCATAGTGAGTGATGTTTGTATGCCTCTTGTTATACAAACAAGCCAGTCTTGGATCCTCAGCACTGGCTCTGTGGGGTCTCTGGAGCAGGCATGTGGGTTGTGATCTCACCCTCCCTCCTGGAGTGTCAGCTCTCCCTGCAGTACTGGGGCTAGTCTGGTTGCACAGGTGGTTTCACCCACTCTCTAGAGCTGGCATGGGACTCTGGGGGAGCTTTCTGGGGTTTTGTGGGGGGGGGGTCCCTTCCCCCATGGAAGGCTTCCTTGGCCTGCTCTGCAGAGCAGAACTTGCATCTCTGCCTATAATGCACTCGTGGGAGTGGGGAGATCCCTGTTTCCCCCCTTTGCCCCACTGAGTGGTATGTTTTGAATAAATATAAAACAAAACCAACACAGACAAAGGTGCTTTATACATTTTTTCAGAGGAGAAGGATTTGAACTGAAATGGGGCTGTCAGTTGTAAAGCTAGCTAGCTCCACTTGGTGGTAACGATTACTAATTACCACTTAGTAAACCCGGGTTAAATATACATGCAATTAAGGTGAATTAGGTGTTTTGACATACACTATCCTAGTTTGCCTTACGTTTAAAACACATCCAACCTGCTTTAATTATGGCAATTTTTGCCACTTTAAAAGTGAATTAAAGTCAGTTATACGTATTAATTGATGACTTTAGTCTGCTTTAAATGGCAAAAATCATCATGTGTATAAATGCCCTTAGATTTATGTATGCATTCTGGGCTTCCAACGTTTTCCAGGCATTTGGCTCATGTCACTTCTCTTAGCTCACCAGGATGCTCACATATTTACTGCAAGGAGAATTGTAGTTCTCTTCTAGCCTTAGAGGGGTCCGTGGTGCCATCTAGGCAGGCAAGTGTCCTCTTCTCTCACTACTTCCTTTGCTGGGATATGGCCAATGTCAGGGTCTCAGAAGACAGCAGTTGCAGGGGTAGTAACAAGTGTGAAAAGAAAGTCCAAAAGGGTGAAGGAGGTGCTGAAAGCAGGGAGAGAATAGAGCAGGAACTTTACTGCACTGGGAGTAGCATGAAGTAGGGGAAAATAGTCGGAAAAATACAAGCAGCTCATTAGATAATTTAAAATGTTACATATGAAGCTGCTCAAAACCTGGCATCTATCTTTGCCTCTGATACCAAGTGCTAAATGTTTTAAAAACTTCTGGGAAAAGATTCACTTTTTTTCCTTGGTCCCTGTCACCTGACCTGGTCAGGGCTAGAGAGATTAATTTCTGTATCATGTGATGGGGGTCACACTCTTCTGACTACAGTAGTTATTGTTCTAGACTGTTATCTCAGAAACCAGCAGGAAGTGTGAGGGAGGCCACTGGCAACACCACTCCCTCACTGGAAAAGTACACCAAAATCTGAAGTTTCATTACTTATGGAAAAAAAATGACTATCAACTGGGCCTATCTAATGGCTTACTTTTTGTCATATGACCTAAGCCATGCACACTCTTTTGAGAGGTGTAAGGCAGGGCCACATGAAAACAGGTCCTAAGGGCCCATACCTTGGGTACCATACACTCAAGTCATGTGATCTTACCAGAGTTTGAGCTTTCATTAAAAAAATAACAATTCTAGCTCTCATGGATCCAATAAAGAGCAAAAGACCTAGCCTGCACCTGACCTAAAGGCAGTCAATGAGGCAGTTTTCTGTCTGAGTCTGCACACAGAAACAGGAGCCCTAAGACATATACATTGCATCAGGGAGTTGAAAGGAGAACCACAATAACACAATGATGATCTGGGAAGGCCCCAGTGTGTGTACAGCAGTGGTTCCCAACCCGGGGTTCCAACCTAAATGAGGGTTGCAGAGGCAATGCTGGCAGTGCTGCACAGAAAAGAGGAGCTGCGCTGCATGCTATCCCATTCCCAGGCTACCACCGCCAAACTCTGCTCCCAGCAGCAGAGTGAGGAAAAAAAAGATTGAGAACCACTGGTCTATAGCTTCAAACTGTCTTCATTAAAATGACACTTAAACATCCCTCACAGAATATCCTGGCATGGGGGTTATGTCTAGGGCTGTGCAAAAAGGCTGTTTCATCTTGGTTTCAGAGTTGGCCTTTTTGGAGGACAGTGATTTGTTTCAGTGTTTTGGATCACTGTTCCATTTCAATTCAGCCAAATCTGTTTCAACGCCATTTTGATCAAGTTTCAATGCTGTTTCAGTGCTGATTCAGAGATTCAGATCTTCCGGAGAGAGGCAGGCACAGCCGGGCATCTGCAGGTTGTCGTGCAGCTCTTCCAGCTGTGTCTGCCTCTCCCTGGGTTGGGGGAGCCACGGGAGAAACCCCCTTGGCTTTCCTGCCTGTCTCCACCCCTTGCCTGGCCCCAGCCTCCCAGCACTTTAAAAAAAAAAAGCCTTGCACTCACTGGTTGCAGCAGCAGTGGCAATCAGGGCCTCTGATGGCTTGTGGCAGAGCCTCCTTGTGCAGGATGGGGTAATGGGGGACCATGGGGATCACCCTGTGTGGCATCAGCATAGCAGCTGCCCCATGGCATAGATGCAGCATGTTTCAGCAGGGTGCTGCACACTGTCTAGGAGCTGGGGCTTCTGGGGCTGAGCAATGCCGGGCTCTGACTGAGAAGTGGAGCCGCCTCAGCTGCCAGACAGTGTGCAGCACCCTGTTGAGCTGTGCTGTTCTGCACCCGTGCGATACGACAGCTGCCACGCAGGTGCCAAGTGGCGGAGGAGTATTTTCTGCTGTCCCCACTGCCCCATGCTGTGGGGTGGAGAAGCTCTGCCATGAGCCCCAGAGACCCTGGTCACCACTGCTGCAGCTGGTGAGTACAGAGATTTTTTTTTTTAAGTGCTGGGAGGCTGGAGCTGGATGGGAGATGGAGCTGAGCAGGGCATTCATGGAGGCATTTCCCATGAGTCCTCCAGCTCCAGGTTAGGGGAGCTGCAAGAGAAGCCTCCATGGCTGCCCTGCCCAGGCCCATCCCACACCCAGCCCCAGCCTTCTGGCACTTTAAAAGGAGGGCTGCGGGGCTGTGCCAGACTATTCCGGGGGACGCCTCTGAAACATTACAAAACATTTCTGAAACATTTCAGATGATTTTGTTTCATTTTGTTTTGGAGATGTTTTGGAGATTTCTGTTTTGTTTTGGATTCAGTGTTTCAGGTGCTGAAATGGGCTGAAACACCTCTGAAATGAAACAGATACTGAAAATTCACTCAGCCCTAGTTATGTGTTCTGCAAATCCAGAGTATATTCACAACAGTGTCTACAAAATCATAGCAATCTTTATAGGGAAGCTTATAATAGTAGCCTTATGGTAGTTCAGGCAGAAGCTGGCAATCTATTAACAGCAAGTCAGAGCTCAGCACAAGCTGAAACACTAGTTTGTAAAGTAGGATAAATGAGCTCCTGTTGAATTCTGTCCTACTATAACTATACTGCTACCGGTACCTGAATTAGTTTATTTAAACCTAGCTTAAATATTCCTACACAGTATAGTGCAAGGAATGTACCAAAGGAAAGTCAGGAGGGTATATCTGTAGGTATAAGTGGACTGTATTATGCCCTAGCTGTTCTCTGCCAGTATAAGTCTCCATACAGGGTGATGGTAAGCCAGAACAAATTAAAGGAGCCTAGATGACATTCACCCGCCTCTCTATATCGTAATAGAAACATTCACCCACCCCTCTATGCCCTTCCTTCCATCCTTTGTATTTAAATTCCTTTCTATTTAGAACCCCTATTTTTTGCAAGTCCATTCCTTGCATCTGATGAAGTAGGCTTTTTGCCTTTGTAAGCTTATATCTCTCTAAACCAGTTTCTTATGCATCACCTTGCTCTGTCTTCGGCTTAAAAGGGACAGTACTAGAGAGTCACAAAAGTGGGTTTAACTTACCTCCACTCAAAACACCCTTTGTGTTCCCTGCCTTTTCTTATTGACTACACAAAGGAGGAACAGAGAATCTAGCTTCAAGGATTCAGTTAACAGGTACTTTCTGTCATGTAGCCTACATTCTTTTTTCTCTCATGTAGCCTACATTCTTCTTATTTTATGGAATCATAGAAAAGTAGGGCTGGAAGAGATTTCAAGATGTCATCTAATCCAACCTCTTACTTAGGGCAGGATCATTCCAATATAACTATTTGTAATAGAGGCATAGGAAACCCTTTTGGTGCCTGAGGTGAGGCTGGGGAGTAGTGGGGGTAGGAATTATGTTCATCACTGGAGAGCGAGATGGGGAGGGGTATGAAATCTTACCTACCCCTACTAGAGGCAGTTTTCGTCCCAGGTGGTTTTTCTTATCTGGTGGGGGAGATATCCTTCTTCTTGGCCTTTAATAACTTGATGTAGTTAGAAGGTGAAGGCCTGTCCCTTGCACTGCAGGGAGGCTGACCCCTGCAAGAGCATGTGAATGCTTCCAAATGCAAGGATCTCAGTTACACAATTTATGGTGATGGGAGACTGCTACTGGTCTTTCCCTCTAATTTGCTCCTTTGGCCTTTTTGTTAGGGGCACTCAAGATTAGGGGCCATCTGAACTCCAAGGCCTCCAGGTTTGGGACTTCCATGTAACATTCTTGCCATGGATTTGGCATTATCTGAAGCCAGGATGGGGAGTGGTACTATCACATAGACTTGAATGCTTGAGCTCTGGTCAGTCAATAGAATTCAGAACTAATTTGGCTGATTTGGCCTAAGACATAACATTTCAAAAGAAAAATAATACACAGTACTTGAGCAGTACTAGAGAGTAGAGAGTACTGCTGTGGCAGTGTGAGCTTAGGTGACTGCAGCTAAGGTGCAGGCTCACTGCACCCTGGTGCAGAAGCCTGGTGGCACAGGCTCCCCTGGGCTCCCCTTTTCCCCTTAGATATGCTAGCGGGTAGGGGGCTGCACCTCCCAAGCCAAAGCCCCCTTTGTGCAGGAGGGGGTGCAGGCACCATTCCACTCACCTCACTCACCCTCCTGCTGCCTGCACCCCCACAGATACACCATGGCAGTGGTTCTCGAACTTTTTGGACTCAAGGTACCACTCACTGGCCTCAAGGCATCGCTCAATAAAGTCTGTGAATTGAGTGGCACCCCATCTAAAAAACTATGCATCTATTATAGTGCTTACCTCGCAAAGGTGCTGGGCAGCCAGGGTGGGGGATCCTATGGGCAGGGACAAGGCTGAGCTTGGATTTGTCTGCTCAGCTTATCTGCTTATTGCCTCACACCTTGCTTATCTCTTCATACCTCCTGGCACACTAGAAAAGGATCTGGTGGCACACCAGTGTGCCCTGGTACCTTGGTTGTGAATCGCTTGCCTGGAGCCTATGGCTGGGATGTGCATGCCATGGTAAAGACTCCTGGGGGACGGGTGCCATACTGGCATCCCTCTAAATCAATGCTTGGGGCTGGAACCCCATTTGCCCTCCCCTATTTGCACTACTGATTTACAACTGTAAATTATACTGGTATGAAAAACCAGAAGAAATGTTAGGCTTTGTTTACCAAGTGAATATATTAGCTGTCATTACTGTTCTGGTACACTTTAGCTGTTTTAGACTAATTCTCTGTTGTGGATGCTCTAATTTGGAATGAAAGTAACTTTATTTCAGAACAATTCATCTGCTTCTAAAACATAACTATTGTTCTTGAATAAAGAGACTTTTATTTTGCCATGAAGTATCCTCATTATGCGTTATTCTGAAATATCTATGATGGAATGGTTATTCCAGGAGAGTAGTCAGTCAATTTTCCAATGTAGACATACTCCATGTATCATATTTATTCATGAGCTCAAAACTTAGGGAGTTATAGGATATTTTTTCCTGTAGTTTGTAAAAATATGGTGTTGGTGACATCTAGTGGAAGAAAAAAATACTCTTCCGTTTAAGGCATCTGAAGTGCTGGTTTTGTGGCCAGCGCTTTAGATGCCTTTAAGGGAAGATGCTGGTTTTGTGGACCATTGGCCTATGGTCTACAAAACCAGTACTTTCATTAAATACAGCCGAATGTTTGTTCAATTTGGTATGTGTCTAAGCAGCGCAAACCATCAAATTACTTTTCTTACTGATATTCAAGAACCTCATGATTCTAAATAGCTGAAATCTGTTAATTATGAACTTGATCCTGTGAGCAATTTTTCCTGATCATTATTAATATTCTGCATTAATTGTAAACCATGTCTCACTGTAGTGTCTGAACATAAGGCTAGATCCAGTAAAGGAAAGAGTTGCAAAATTCCAGAAAGCTTCTTTTAGCTCTTTGAGCCAGTTGCCATTATTGCCTAATATGACCACAGGGTGGAGCTGTAAAGGATCACTCCCTATGCAGCATTGTAGGACAGGGTGGTAGTACTGTCCTTATAAACCACTTATCTTTATAACACCATGTCCATAGCTGCTTCTGATCTGGACAAACTTCAAATATTTTGGCTGAAATTAAAATAAAAATATTGGCAAGTTTAATCCATATCTGAACACCATTTTTGCATCATCCATATTAAAATAAGTGGTGATGTTTTATTTGAAAAGCTATAGTGCCCTTGTGCTTTATAGTATGGATTTGACATTTAGCAGGGAATGATCTTTATGTCAGGGGTGTACCCTGTGAGAATCTACCCAAATCTGACTTAGTAGAGCATAACAGCCAGAATCACCAGAGGGTCTATTCTCAATAAGCATGCTATTTTCCACTTCAGCTCTTACTGCTGACTAAATTGTGACTAAACATGTTCAAGCCTAGTGCTACAGGAAGATCAGGACTGTCCCCATAAATGCAGAGGTGAAATGTTGCTGCTGAGGACAGAGGGTATCTCTCTTTTGTGCCATCAATGTCCACCCTCCTGATGCACAGCTAAGCTGGAGAAGAAAGTCGCTTGAGCTGAATGTAGATAAGACAAAAGCCAGACCATGGGAAAGACCAGCGATAGGGTCAGACAAGGAGTCTGTATGGTCTAACAGAAGCAGATCCACGGTTTTGCAAAGGGTGGCATGAGAGCAGCATGAGAGTGCTGCAGGTTGGCTATATACCTTATTCCCAGCCTTCCCCTGCCCACCACCAGGGTAAGCAGGCCATGCTATAGGCATAGCGGTTGGGGATTATTTTAAGTCCCCAAAGCAGGTAAAAATCCTCTTCCTCTCACTGCTTAGAGGCATGCCCACTCCCCTTCCCTCTTCCCATTGCTTCTGCTATCCCCACTGTCCTTGTTGTCCCAGCGGTGATGGTAGCTCTTGTCCCACTCCACTTGGGCTGCACAGGGGCTGGTCTCAGCCTGGGACAGTGGCAGTGGTTATGGGAGGGTGGGGTTCCCCTCTCCATCCCTATTCCCAGACTGGCAGGGAACACCCAGGGGGACTAGGCAGCATGAACGACTGGTGCCTTCTGAGAATGAGGGGACACCATGGCAGCAAGTGGGAACTGCCTGCAGACACCGGTGACAGTGGTGGTGGTAGAGTGGGGCAGCAGCGAGCAGGGACCGCCCGCAGATGCTGTTGGCCATGTCAGCAGCAAGAGGGGCAGGTGGTGAACAGCAACTACTCACAGAAGCTGGCAGCAGCTTTGGCGGAGGCCAGTCTCAGAGAGGGTGAATGCCCTGCCATGGTGACCTTACGCTTTGCATACGCCAGGCAGGGAGGGGGAACTTGCCTGCCTGCCTCTGTCACTGTTGTTCCAAACTGAACCCAACCCCCACACCGCCCAGCTGGTGCTAGGGTAATGGCTGAGACTGGCTGAACAGGAAGAATGAGACACTGAGTCAGTTCAGGGAGTATGGGGCAGGAGGGAGACAGGGAGGGTTAGAAGCCATTGGAAGAGGGTGAAATTGGAAGAGGGTGCATTGGAAGAGAATGAAATTGAAAGAGGAGCTTTCAGGGAGGAGCATGACTAGACACTGTGAGATGATGAGGGCAGACAGATTGGATCACAAATGGAGTGGTAGAAACTGAAAGGTGATGGGCAAGGAGACTGGGATTAGATATAGACAGGAGGAAAGACTGGGATCTTAGGGGCATTAGGAGTCAAGGGGTGATCTTGAATGAGGACATGAGGACTGGCTGGGAAACAAGACCTGAGGAATGGAAACTATACCTGGGTGGACAAGGAGAATGGGCCAAGGAAGTGAGAAAAAATCAGGGCAAGAATCTAAGACCTTCTGAGCATATATTAACCAATTTCTTCCCTGTCATTGCAGGAGCAGGACATTGGCAATGCCTTCCTCTTCCCTGTTTTTTACCTATAGCATGTTGTATGCATTCATTTTTGTCAGTCATACTAACCACATATTGGTGCCAGTGTTGTTTAGATGAATTATAGATTACAAGTAACCTGGTGGAAGCTGTGCTGTCTTCCATGGGTCCCACAAAGAGAGACTTGTTCAGATTTACACGAGGCATCAATAGCAGGGCAGAGAATGGAGCCTGGGTCTCTCATGTCCTTTACCACATGACCATCCTTCCTCCCGTTTTTGCTATTGGGCCTTGTTGCTTGTGAGGATTAGACATGGGGATTTTGAAGACTCCTTGGGTAAATGGAGGAATTGACATAATTGTCCAGTCCTTGTCCCTAAGAGCAGGTTGGAAGAGATGGAACAGAGAGCTTGAAGGTTGGGAGAAAAGGACAGCAGAGTCTTTGCCTATCAGAGCTCACTCCCATACAGAGCCTGGACCAGAATCTCAATTCTGGAGTCTCACCTTTCCCCTGCTGTCAGCTGTATCTGTGAACTGTGTGGGAAGAATGTGTTTCTGTCTCCTCAAGTGCTGATCTCCCACAAAGATGGCAACTGAATGCTGGTTCTGGACTCTGTTCTTGCTCTCAGTGGTATATCTGCAGTTAATAGTCATTGGATAAAAATCAGTGGATAACAGTGCCCCCCTTAAGGACAAGCTTCCAAAGCAAAGGCCATCTCACTGAATCATGCCTCTTTCCTTGGGATTTTCCTTTCTTGGCTGGTTAGTGAGCCAGCTTCAACAGACGGAGGGAAAGAGATGGTGGGGAGGCTATATGAACGTTGCCTAGCCTGTGGCCTGGTGGCTAGAGTGCTTTGCTGTGAAATGGGGTTTTTGGGTGTAGCCATGTTGGTCTAAGGACATAGGTAGGCAAGATTCTTTGGACAGATGTGGTATCTTTTATTAGACCCACTGAGTAGTTGGAAAAATGTTCTCTGCAAGGTTTTGGGCACAAGCACTCTTCTTCAAGCACAGGGAGTCTCTGCTGTTGTTCTGAGATCTCCAAGGAATGAAAGATGCTAAAAGTGTGACAAGATGTCAGTGAGAATGTAAATAGGTGGACATTAGGAAAACAAAGGGTAGAGAATGGAGGGGAGGATAAAAATAACAAGGTAAGCAAGGGAGACTCAGCTGTAGTTGAGTTCCCCAAAGTAGAAAAGAGGCAATCTGTGAAAAAGTAAATAGCTGGGAATTAGGAAAACAAAGGGTAGAGAAGAAGGGGAGGGAAGGAAGGAAAGAATACAAGTGTAAATGGTCAGGTCAGGCAGGTACCTGGTAAATCATATGTCAGGCAGGTTGTGATGTCACAGGGATCCTGGTTTTCCCTGATAAAAAATTGCATATCCTCTAATAAACCCCCCCAACAAGTCATTATTAAAATTAAAGGCCAGCCTCAGCCCCGCTCCCCCCATCCCTGCTAGTGCCCCTCACTCCCCTCACAACAACCCTCCAGCTCCATTGGCACCCTCCACCCCCTCCACAGCACCCCCCCCGCTCATGCCCCTCACTCCGCCTACAACAGCCCTCCCGTGCCCATACCCCTCACACCACATACAACAGCACCACTCATGCCCTTCCCTCCTCGCACAGCCCCCCTGCCCTGCTCATGCTCCAAACACCCCCCACAACAGTCCCTGAGCCCTGCCCCTGCCCTTCACTACTCCCCCACAGCTCCCCATCCCTGCTCATGTCCCTTGCCCCGCACCCACAGCCCTACTGGAGGGGGCCCCCTGTTGCCTGCTAAAGGCTCAGACAGGGGTGGGGCTGGCTCCTGGCTGCAGCATGCACTCCTGAGGGACAAGGGGTACCCATGCTCCCCAGATCTGTATGCAAGGTGAGGGCAGGGTGGGTATCAATGAGGGCTTCTGCTCCCTGCCTTGCTGCCCTCCCCTGGGGCCTCCACTGAGGAGCATGTGCAACCTGATGTGGCAGGGCACAGTGGGGACGTGCAGGAAAGCTGCTTGCCTCTGCAAGCTCTGCGATGCCTTGGTGACACTTCCCCTGCAGGCAGGACGAGCAGTGAGGGGCACAACCCTGTGCTGTTGCCTATGCTGCCCCTGTGCACACAGGGGAAGTATGGCCAGGGCAGCATGCAGCTTGCAGAAACAAGCAGCTTTCCTGTACTATGCCCTGCTGTGCTGAGTTGCACATGCTGCACTGTGGAGGCCCTGAGGAAGGGCAGCAGCGTGGGGAGCATGAGCCCGCAGTGCACATCCACCCTGCCCCTGCCCCATGCACAGATCTGGGAGACACAGGTCCCCCCTGCTCCCCAGGAGTGCACACTGCAGCTGGGAGCCGGCTCTGCCCCCTACCCCCAGACAAGCCTGGCCTGGTGATAGCACACTGCTTCTGGTCCACATGCCATCAGTGGGCACCTTATGTGGGGCTTCCCCCAACACCTTCTTTCAACCTCAGCCCCCAGACACATAGCAACAACATGTTCCCCACCTGCTTTGCAGGCTCTTCCCCCAGCCCTGGCAGTCACTCCCACTCACACCTGCCACCCAGGCCCATCCCCCATCCCTGCCAGTGCCTCCCAGCCATGACCTGCGACCCTTCATCCCTGCCAGAGGCATCCCCCAGTCCCCTACAGTCCCCACTTACCTTACACTCCAGGAAGAACAGTGTGCTTGTGCCAAGCCTTGGCTGACTGAGAGCCTTAGGCCCCACCCTTTCCCCCTTTTCCTCCACCTCTGGACAGGGTTGGGGGTTTTGCACCCTTTTTGCAATTAGCTCTCTCAGGCTGGAACTCTGCTAGCCTGTAGATCTCTTTGCAAAAATGGGAAATCCATTGTTTTTCCATGGGAAAAAAATCTCTGTTTTTCCATGGGAAACATAAAACCCAGATCCCTGGTAATGTGTCATAAATCCAATGTCTATATTGAGTCCATGATTTTTTCTTTCCAGTAGATGTATGAAGTGGACTGCGTAGGCTCATCTACGAAAGATGTTTTGTAAGTTATCTTTGAGAATTAGTGTGGCACAGCTACCTTTGGTGCCTGCCACTTTAAGAGCTAAGAACAAGCAACAGAGCAACTTGTGGGTGGCTGCACCCCCCAGTCAAGAGTCACATGGCCAGCAGGAGACTGCCTGACTGGGAAAGAGGGCTCCACTGCTAGCAATAAGAGCAGGCTTGAGCAGGGAGCCAACAGTTTGCTGTGAGCAGCTGGAGAGAAAACCACCTGGCTGGAGCTGCTGCTCACATAACGTTTTGAATGTACAGGGTAGGAACTATGGGGATGGCAGGAGTTCTGGGGCATGTGTTACATCTCAGCTCTGTGCTCTTGGGCAACCCTGGCACAGGACATAGCCTGTCTGACTCACAAAGGACTCACCCCCCCCCCACATAAATGAAACTGATTAAGATGCAGTGAGAGACACACCTAAGACCCTCCAGATAAGGGTGACAAGAGTGAAACAACTGCCCTAGGTCTCATTTGCAT
>JAGPOW010003642.1:104226525-104237962 GCA_030014935.1 Caiman crocodilus | reverse complement strand
TACATGAGAGATGGAGAACAGAAAGCCTGAAGCAGAGACTGCAGTGAATTCTGGGATCAGAGAAGCAGGGGAGCACTGCATGATGGGGAATCTGTGCTCTAAATGTTAATCAACCCACATTTACACACACTGAGCCCAGCATTTATCAGACCAGTTCTAATCTGGATTTACAAAGGACTTTTCCCCGCCACCAGACACACACACACACCTCTAAGTTTAATAGGCATCTCGGGCCGTACATTCTCCGGTCCCACTATGGAAGGCCTATTTAAACTTGATTGACTAAAACTTGGTTGCCGGGTTAGGGAATGCTGAGGCAAAGAGACCGAGTCAAAGGAGGTATGGGCAACATTTGAACAATGGTAAAGGAGTTCATCACAGTGTCCAGCCCATTGGAGCCCAACCACAGGTGCTGTCATGCTTTTCCCAGGATGACTGGTGTAATCCTCCTGCCCAAAGGTTATGAACACCCCAATAATTGCCTTAAGTCTGTTAAAAGACTATAGTAAGATCTGGAAAAGTAATGCTAAGCTGAGGCTTGTTCACAACAAATAAAAATCCCAAATCCTGATGCTGCAAGCTGTCTATTGTTTCTGAAGAAACCATGAGATATCCCATCAGTATATCTGCTATTCATAGGAATTTCAAGCTGGCTCCCAAGTATCTGGTTACTCCCTAACCTTATGTGTTTCCTGATTATTAATCAGTTTCTTGAGATGTTCCAAACCAGATAACCCCTTGTCAATAGAAAAGACAATGATTTACACTATTGAGAATGTTTCAAAGCAGCTGAACTGAGGGTATAAAAATCTGTAAAAAGCAGCAGTGTGTATGCTTCAAGAAGAAAAATTGTGTGCTGACACCACCCGCTGTTGTTTTCGGGACGCTGGAAGAACAGATCGTCTCCCTTCAAGGACTGTGTTAGGAACTTTACCTGTCAGCTTTGAGACCCAAGTGCCTTGGACTGGTGAGATCTCAGTGCTCTCTCTCTTTCTCTCTCTCTCTTTTCTCTCTAGGCATAAATTTCTGAACCTGAACTGTACTAGTTAAGCTTGAGATAAGTTTCTCCAACTACTTAGTGAAACCAGGGTAGTATTGTAATTGTTCGTGTTTGTTTTTCCTTTGTGTGTCTATTACTATTACTACCATTATATATTTCATATACTTAGCAATAAATAACTTTTACAGTCAAACTGGTAGCAACTGGGTACATGTTTCCTTCTCTACTTCTCCTTCCTCACATACTCTGCAGCAACACTTCTTTTACCTAAGCTAAAGATCCCTGTGAAGCCCCAAAATACTGTGGGGTCTGCTCATCAAGAAGCAAAAGATTGGGACATACTGAGTTTGAAACACATAAGGGGATCAGCTTGTACAGGCGGATTGACCCAGTTTAGCTCAGAATTGCCCTTATGAACTGAATGCTGGCCCATGAGGATGTCAGCTGGACACCCAGCTGGATTCAGAGGGATTCTGTTCACCTGTGTGCTTGTGTCTGACTGCAGTTTATTGTTGCTCTGATGAACTGATTGTTGGCATATGAGGGTGTCAGCCTGTCCATGCCGATCAACCCGGCTGGGTCAGGCGTGTCACGTTAATCTGTGTGTGTTTGTATGCATGACTGATTTGGTGACTGGAGGAATCCAGCCCCATTGAAACTGAGTCCTGCAAGATAACTCCACTGGAGGTAAGGACTTGCAGAAGGGAGATACACAGCTCCATATAGAAACACAAGTAACACAAGCAGCACATTGACAGAATTACAAAGACCCTAGAAATGTATCCCTAATAAATGAGCACACCCCAAAGTAATAGGCAAATCTGGTAACACATGACCTAAAACTACACCCTGATAGGGTAGAATGGTGTGGTGGGGCTGCCTGTGGCAAGTGGTCCCCAGGAAATGCCGCAACAGTTGCCACCCTAGTGAAAGGTGAGTATGGAGTGCCTTATAGCCCCAGCCCCCACAACCTGGTAGGTAACCTGGCAGTAGGGACAGGAAGGGGGCCAGGCATTTTTATGGACACCTGGGATTGGAAGGCCCCGATGGCCCCACTGAGGGGGCAGAAGTGGCCCCAGTAAGGGAGCAGAATAGTGGCCACAGTGAGGGGGTGTGGAGTGTAAAGGAGGCTGCATAGGGTAGGGTTCACAGTGGTGGCCTGAAGTTCTGTGCATAAAGGGGAAGAACAGGGTCCATGGAGGCAGGCCTGAAGGGCTACACAAAGGCATGCAGAGTAAAGTCTTTGTGACCTGAAGGGTTGTGCATAGGCTGGCCCCAAGATATCAATGACATGCCTTAGTGAGAGGGCATAAGTGGCCTTAGTATGAGGGTGTAAGTTGAAGCCCCAGAGAGGGGGCGTAGTGGCCAAGGTAAATCTATGGACACCTAAGGCCAAATTTGGACCAGAGGCTGAGTGTGGCTCAGCAAGAGAGTTGGGGGAGCAATAGTGGGCAGTTTAATGATTTTGGATGCCATCTGTGAGGCATGGAGCCACATATAATGCATTAATGGGCAGCCTCCCATATTTTTATATCAGTTTTTAAAACAGCAAGACATGGCAAATGAGACTGGGCAGACTGCCCTAGACAGTTCAGCAGGCTGATGTTGAGACCTGGCCCTGAGCTGGTCCCCTGTCACAATTAGAACTGAGAGGTCAGAGTGGGAATGATCATCTTGTGAAAAGTGTACACCCACAGGTAATTAGATATTTTTACCTTTGGTGTGCATTCATTCTTGCGTGCAGTTGTTGTTTGTTTCTCCTACATATTTTCCCTCAGGGCATTTGGTGCATTGAATGAGATATATATCATTTCTACAGGTGCAGGTGTAAAATCAAGGAATGGTGATAGTTCTGTTGTGGGATGTGATTGTTGTGGGACGTGGTTATTATGAGAGTGGTGGAGATGTGTTGGCAGGTTTTGCATTTCTTGTCCTGGCTCGGTCTGGATCCATCATTTCCCAGATAGATAACATTTCTGGAGGTGCAGGTGTAAGTTCCAGGAATGGTGATGGTTCTGTTGTGGGGTGTGGAGACCATGCCAGGACAAAAAATGCAAAACCTGACAACACATCTCCACCACTCCCACAATAACCATACCATGCCAAAGTATCAAAAAAGCCCCTCCTAAAGCACCTGATATTTACAGGCATTGGGCTAGCTGGGTTGAAATAATGTGTTGCCTCTTCTGCGCATGTGTGGAGCTTGTCCTTCCTCTTTCGTCCCCACACAAAAAGCACCCACCATCAAAAACCAAAGTCAGTGTCTATGAAATGAAGATAAAGCTACCCCTTTATCTAGAAGTGATTTTGTGAAGATTAATTAATTTATGTTTGTGAAACATTAGGCGATTAGTGCCACAGAAAAGCCCATGAGAAAACAATAGTTCTCACTTCAGAGCAGGATTTGAATAGTGCTCGGCAAAAGAGGCCAAGCGCCAAACCCTGGACAATGAGGAGAGAACAAAATATTGAATAGATTCATAGATTATAAAGCCTAAAGGGAACATTGGGTTACCCTAGTCTGATTTCTTGTACTACATATGCCATTATCTACAGTTTCTCATCCATCCTGTACATGGAATGGGGCAGGGCTTCTATGGAAAAAACAGAAAGTGATTGTGTAATTAAATGCTGCATGTAATATGTATGCACCCAGAGGCAGAATTAAGGATGCACAGGGCACCCTTCATTCCAGCATCTCCTAATTTCTGAGTACTACACATAGCAACCTTAATACTGCTCTATTGAAGCTGTTTTTTGTGTGAACACAATATTTGTCAAATCAGAACATGCACAAGGTAGGTCAGAACTCATTGAGTGAAAACTGCATTTTCATCAAGAGATACAATCTATGTATCAAAAGCTATTTGCTTCCTTTCCACCTTCTGTTTGAAAGCGTGGGCAGAAGGTTATGGATACTGTTGCTGAGAAAACTAAGCAAATGCCTCACTTTCCAAGATCATTTCCTCCCATTGCAGTAGCATAGCTCTGTAACAGCCGAACTAGGATCAACTTCATGCGTCTAGGAGACAATGCTTTCTCACTGACTGGCACATGCCTGTTCTTCCCAAATGGCTTAACCTGCTTTTATTTACTGAGACAAATCTGACTAACACCAGCTGTCAGCATTAAGCATTCAAAAACTGTATGCCAGGCCCTTAAAAATCATGAGACTGGCTTAGAAAGTATTTTAAAAGTACACGGTAGTTGCTCTATGCTTTCTTTCTGGTTTTTTAGCCTTTACAATTCCAGCATAATTAGCTTATGGTTTTCAAATTTTGAAGAGCAAGCAACTTACTGCTTTTAATGGAATATGTGACTCCCATGACTCAGGGAGCTGGGGCTTTAGCAAAAAACAAATATTGTAAAACTCACAATAAAATCAAGACTAAAGTCTGTAGTGCTGCCCTTTGTGGCCTGGGCCCACCTAATGGAACGCTTGCTACAGCTTGAGACCTGTGGCTTTAATGCTTAATGGATGCTTATAGATGTGCTCATGTAGTGGGGGAAGAGCAGGAGAGGCCTTTAGAGTGGGTCCAAGAGCTGCTCTAATTAAAGCATCCAGAGCGTCATGTGTATCAGCATCCCCATACTGAAAAATGGTGGCAGGGATGCTTTAACTAAAGCTTGTTGAATAAGCTTTAGTTAAAGTGCCCCCACTGTCATTTTTCAGCTGAGGAACACTGATAAACATGACTCTGGAGTTTGCTGCAGTACAGTAATTACCACACTCAATTAATTGAGTCTGCTCTGATGCGTTGTAATTACTAGGGCTGTGTGAAATTTCACCAACTGTTTTGTTTTGACGCTGTTTCAACTCATTTTGAGCTTGAAACAGCAAAATTGAAATGAAGGACTTTGAAACAGCCTTGAAACAAAACAAGGCCAGTCAAAATGTTTAGAAAGTTTTGAAACGTTTATAGAGTTTCAAAGCAGCCAGGTGGTGAGAGACAGGGGAGAACCAGGGCTGCGCTCCCAGTGGCTCTGCAACCCCACGTGGCTCAGCCTGGCTTTCCTCACCTCCCATGGCTGGGCTGCGGGAAGCCAATGGCAGCTCAGGGGGAGGGAACTGAGCCTGGGCTCAATTCCCCCCCCCAGTGCTGTGATTGAGCTGGGGAAGGGATCTAAGCCCCATTGCCCAGTTCCCCTCCCCAGCTCTACAATCGATAGGGCTGGGGAAGGGAACTGTTTCCCCAGCCCAATCAATCGCAGTGCTGGGAAGCGAACTGAGTGATTGGACTCAGTTCCCTTCCCCAGCTCAATCAAACTGGGGGAGGGAGCTAAGCCCAATTACACAGCTCCTGCAGTGCTCCCATGGTTGTGGCTCTTGATCTGCCTGCCAGATGAGAAAAGCCAGGTGCTGCTGCCTAGGACCAGTGGCTGCTGGTGCTGGTCTCAGGCAGTAGCATCTGGCTTCCCTCCTTCATCTGGCAGGCAGATCGGGGGCCCACAACCCTGAAAGGACTGGCACAAGATCTGCAGCCCTTCTGGGGTTGTGGGCCTCTGACCTGCCTGCCGGATGAGAGAAGCTGGGTGCTGCTGCTTGGGACCGGTGGTGTGTTGGTACTGGTCCCAGGTGGCAGCATGCAGCTTCCCTTCCTCATCTGGCTGCCTCATCCCTCTGATCTGCCTGCCAGATAAGAGAGGCTGTTTCGAGCTTCCCAGTTATAGTCTATGGGTGAAATGTTGAAACAGCATCACTATTTCGATGAAACAAAACGGAACAGCAGTTTTGAGTTTAAACAAGATTTGAAACTAATGCTGTTCCGTTGGAACATCGAAATGCAAGTCAAAATGGAACAGTGCCATGTCATACAACCCTAGTAATTGCAGCATGTCAGAGCAGCCTCTCTGCATGTGTAGAGGCACTCAATATGCTTGCTTTTAGAATATTCAAGGTAGGGAGGCACTACAGTGACACGTGTGATTTAAGCCTGCCTACAGATGTGCTAAATTGTGTTCTAATTAAAATGTGCCAGAGCAGAATTGATTAATGAAGTGTGTTCCATGTTCTAATTAGAGTGCTCTAGCATTGCCTCACCATCACATGTATTAAGCCCCCTGCCACATTTTAAAATGGCCATTCAATGAACTTTAATTAAAGCACCCCTGTGGTCAGTCTAAAACCCAGGGGGTTTAATACATGCGACAGTGAGTTGTTTTAATTTGAGTTGCTGTTGGGGAACTGCTCTAATTAAAACAGCATTCTCCCCACCCTCAGACATGTGTATAGATACCCTAAATGTCTAAATATATTAGTCATACAGATTGCTGAGGGGCAGACAGATATTTAAAAATCTAATCTTGTCCTTCTAGTTGGGGCTGATTTTGGGCGGGGACTGGCAGTCTACATTTTCATTCTAACTTCCTGAATTGCTGTGCCCTCTTGAGGAGTCTGTGAGAGGAAGGAAGATAGTGGGAGAAGCAGCAAAAAAAAATGACTGAAGAGACAGGCATTCCTTGCCAAGTTTGGCTCAGCACCTATATGGAACGTGTATGTGTGTGCATGTGCATTGAGAAGGCAAGTGGCTTAGTTGTCCTACCTTATGTCCTTGTCTCAGAATTGAGGGGCATGGGACCCCACTTTGGAGGAAGATAGAGAGGGTAAAACATCTTCAGATGCTAAAGGAGACCAAACAGGGGAGAAACCTAGAGGTCCCCAAAGGGAAAAAGAGAATTGGGAGTAGGCAGTGGGAGATGCCCCCACATCTTGCATGGAGAGAAGGAAAGATACTTTACAACCCCCCACCATCAATGGACAGAGGCATAGAGGCACCTAAATCTCTTCACTGTCTTACTCAAGGGGATGGGAACAGCTGAATTGTTTCCTGGCAATATCACTAAGGGAGACTAGGCTTGCTGTTCCAGGGAGAGGGAGAGGGTAGCATATGCCATACAGCAAGGGCAAGTAGTTGATCAATGATTTCTGATTCATGTTTGTAGTAAAACATAAGTAAAAAATCCATTCTACCATTTAATTTACTTGCTCCTCTCCACAGGATCCATGGTATTCATAGACCTCAAAGTTTTTTTCACATTTAGTGGCAAGAAGAGTTTTCACAAAGAGACTAACTTAATTACGAACAACTGAGTCAAATAGATTTTTTGTCCACATTCTAATTTCTGAATCTCTCTTGTCCAGAACAGACCATTTACTTGAATTAAGAAGTTTTGTACTACAATGACTGGACTATTGTCATATTTAACTTTCTTCGTGTTGTGACTCACTGTGCAAAACAGTGCAAGGGTACAAGAGGATATGAAATATCCCATGCTCCCCTTTGCCAGTTATGGACTTCAGAGTGCAGAGGAGAGCAGGCCCTACAGAGTGGTAACCATGCCCTCCCTAACTGCAGACAGTTAGGAAGTAATGGGTGAGGGCACCACAGTCTGCTTTTGCTTCACCCTAGGGCATGGCACAACAATATCCTGGGCCTTGCAGCAAGACCACAATTCAACCTAGAGTGCTTCTTCACACAGATATCTAAAAGAAGGCTGGGATAATTTAGAATTTGAGGTGCAGTATTACTGTCATATAACATTTTTTTTAATCAATGTGGAATCTCAAAAAAAGAACCCCCCCCCCAACATTTCCTTCATGGAAGTAATTAAAAACTTGAAAAGGCTGCTTTTCCTGCATGACCTACCAACTATGGGGAAGTAATTGTTTCCTGGCAGACAAAATATGGTTTAGTAAATCTGACTAAAAGGGCAGTCAAGCATTGGAACAAACTATCTAGAGAAGTTGTGGATTCCTAATCCCTGGAAATTTTCAAGATCAGATTAGATGGACACTTGACTGGGGTAGTTTAGTCAGTGGTGATCCTGCCTTGAGCAGGGGACTAGACGAGCCCATCTCTCCAGCTTCCCTCAGTACCCCCCCACTCCAGCTTAGTTAGGGGTGATCCTGCCCTCCATCAGCCTCCTCCTCCCTCCTCCTCTCTTCCTCCCTGCTGACACCCCTGAGTTGGGGGCTGGGCTGCATGAAAAATTATCCCTATGGTGCTCTAAAGCAGAACGCCTTCATCTGATCCCTCATTTGAGGAGGATTAATTTTTTGTGTGAGTGGCCATTTGAAAAGCACTCCACAGCAATGCACATGTGTCACAGCATGACTATAGAGCACTTTTAGGGGCCCATAGGTGACTTCTGTCTGTGCCTCAATTTATCTTGTTTTTTCTTTCATGCATCTACTGTACCTGTTTGATTTAGTCTGAACAGAAAAGGTGAATGCACAAAGCTGGCTGATGCAAATCAGGAGTGGTAAACCTGAATCACATGAGTCAACAGCCATTATATGTGGCTTTCCAGGATGTACACTTTCTAGAAGGACTTTTCTTTTACTTGATGGAAAGGCAAGACTATTACAGAAAGCAAGGCTTGGAGTAAAATTCAGTTTCTACATCCCTTTCCCAGCTCACACAGCTCAGTCTGTCTCTCTTGTTACACTTTGTTCCTTTATCATCCCTCTCTCCCCACAATTGGCTTGATTTGTTTTTAAAACGTAGGTCCGTATGCTTCTGGCTCAGCCCCAGTCACATTTTCAAGGCATTTTGGATGCTGAGAGAACAGCAGGTGCAGCAGGAAGCTGTGCAGGTGAGTCACCAGGTGTTGTACAAGGCATTGGGGGTGGAGGGATTGCTATGGCATGGGACTGGCTGCTGGGCTGAGCTGATTATTTGCTTTGTTAGCAGATGTCAAGGGCTTTTCAGAAAGGCATTCCTTAATTTTTTTAATAATGGAAATAAATACATAAATACTTAATACTCCTTGGAGGGAGAGAAGCAGACACAAAAAATAGGGTCTTAACTAGTAGGAAAAGTACTGGGAAGTTCTCTTTCCAGCTCTGCCAGAGACTCATTATATGACCTAAACAAGTCACATATAGCTATTATGAACCTCAGTTTTGTCATCTGTAAATAAGATTTCCTTAGTTCCTGTAAGTGCTGTGAAAATAACTTTATGTTTGTAAAATGCTTCTTTAGAGGGTGGGCTCTGCTGATTTGCAGCAGATTAACTAATGATTGCTTGTCTTTCATACAAGGTTACATTTTCAAGCATATAACTTCTTTTTATGGGGATATTTCCTTTTCCCTTTTTATTCTGGGTCTTTGTTGTTTGCTTCTTATTTCTTCTGACGTGGAATGTTGTTAAACAACACTTACAGGTAGGGAGCCTCAGCTCATTTTTTGATGAGATGGAAGGGAAAAGGATATTTGTGCTTTTTTAAACATTGTTGCTCATTTTCTGAAGCCACCTGCATAGGTCTTGGTTTTGCTTCACAATTTCTTGATTTACTTTGGGTGCATCTACATGTATACTTTACTGTGGATCTGACTAATTAGGTCCATAATAAAGGATCACTGTCTACACGTGCACCCATATTAGGGAACAGTAAATTAAATAACTCTGCTGTAGGATAGTACTGTCCAGTACAAGTACTATCCTACAGTGAACCAGTAGGAGAGAATTATGTGCGCTGAAATACACGTGTAGATGGTGACCAAGTCTGGCTGAAGCACAAGGGTATTATGTTGTGAAGGCTGCCTGCTGGCTAGCCCCACACTGTAGTACCCTCGTGCCCCAGCCAGCCCCTCTGCAGCTCATTGAGCCAGAGTAAAGCAGCCCAAAGTTAGCAGGCTAACCCCCGGGGTCTCTTGCCAGACCAGTTCTGCTCTCCCCTGGCTCAGCCTGCTGTAATCCTGGGTGCATGTGTAAATGCTGAACCAGGAAAAATAAACTCTGGTGTGAACGGCACCAAAGTTTATTGCTATATGCTAATTGCATGTATAGATGCACCACCCCCCTTCCAGTTTTCTCTGAACTCTTGTTCCCCTTCTTCCCACTCTCCTTGCCATGGCTGCCTGGAACTATGTAGTCACTATGGTCCTTAGTTATAAGGAGCCAACTCTTGCTTTTAAAAACAAAGCTTGATACTCTAAGAGGCAGAAAACCCCGGTTTGACTGGGTTTTTTAGGTGTAATTTTTTTCAAATTTTGGCCATGATATTTTGTTTCCAGATTTTGAAAGAGCTTGAGGTATACTGCCTCACTCTTTGTGAGATACAAATCTAAAAAATATAAGACGGGAACACTTTTTAGCTCTCTATAATAAAAATATGTAGAAGGGAACCGTAGCAAGGACCAGCCCTGAGGGTGGCCATGACACCCTGTGGTGGCTGAACTAATCCTGCCCCATGTGGCTCCTCAGGGTATCCTCCTCATTGCTTCACCGGTCACGCTTTGATGGTATTTGTTTGTTACTTTAAGAGTCTGCCTCCAGAGTCCTTGAGTGAGTCTAAGTGCCCTAAACATAGCTCAATCTGCCTAGCTGGAAACCAAGGCTCTAGTCACACCAATGGACCTCAAGTCTGTTAACATCATCCTGGGCCTCACCGACTCCTGCAATTCTCGTTGGCACTGATCATGGCCCTACTGGCCTTAATGGTGGCCTGCTGGCCTGGATTGTGCCTTAAGCCTCCTGGCAATAACTGTGGCCTCCAGCCTCCACCATAGCCACATCTATGCCTCATGGGTCTCCAACTCTAAATCCTTTGGCTCTGTACTGGCTTCAACCCACCAGATCCCTGACCCTTGCATGGTTCAAATTACAGAGTGCCTCCCAGGCACCCTCTGTGACTTCCAGCCATCCCTATAGTCACTCCCAAACCTCTGGTTAAGCCAAAACTAAATTAAAATGAAACCAGTCTCTAACTTAGATCTTAAGCCCCACCTTGGGTCTCTATACTACCACAGGAACCCCATCCCAATCAGGTGGATCCCTCCCAGTCTTCCAGGTACTTCTCTACGTTTGCAGCTTCTACCCTGTAGCAGTTCGTGCTGGTGGAGGAGCCTCTCCTTTCAGGGTCAGGCACATGGTGACTGCTCTGTCTTAGCAGTTGGACTTATATCTCCCTGGGCTCTACCCCTTCTGGTCATGTACTCCTCTTACTAGTCATAGGTGTGTTCCCTCAGCTCAATGAGCAGTCTACTGCAGTTTGCTTAGCTGAGCTACAGACATTGTTTACCTCTCTACCCAGAGATCTGTTCTTTTTGCCTATTGCAATGCAGCTTGCTCCCAGTTAGTAACTTGGGGCATCTTTATGCATGTTCTGTGGTAGAAGGAGGGAGATGACACTTTAATTAGAGTGATTCTGAGAGAAAACAGAAAACCTAGTGACCTTATAGCTGAGTGAGTACAGATGCATCCTATGATGATGACGTATGTTTGGGCTACTGGTTTCACAGTATCATAGTATCTAGGGTCAGAAGGGTCCTAAAGCAGGCCATCTAGTCTGACCCCCCCCCCCACAATGGCAGGAACGAGTACTGGGGTCAAAGGACCTCAGCCAAGTACCTATCTAATCTACTCTTAAAGATGCCCAAGGTAGGAGCAAGAACAACTTCCCTAGGAAGCCGGTTCTACATCCTAGCCACC
>JAGPOW010003642.1:104211603-104226425 GCA_030014935.1 Caiman crocodilus | reverse complement strand
GGGGAACCCCGCTACTAACATCTCTCCAGGTCGAGTACGACCCGTCCACCACCACTCTCTGGGAGCGCCCCGTCAGCCAGTTTCTGACCCACTCAACCAAGTAGGGGTCAATGCCCAGCTGAACAGGGCAGATAAGATCCCAGGAAATTATATAAAGGAGCTGGCAATATTTATTCGACATTGATCAAGGACCTATTACAAATTGAATGATCTGAAGTTGGACAGGTACACACTTATGTTAAATATAAGGATAATTTCTTAATGGAAAGCGCAACTTAAGAATCTATACGGCCAGCATCATCTAGTATCCAAGCACATTGCAATAGTTTTTGTATTGCTCTTCACTGCATTCCAGTGAGGTAAGGCAGTGTTAGTATCCTTATTTTACAGATGGAAGACTGAAACTCAGAGAGACTAACAGACTTTTCAAAGATCCCAAAGGAGAATTGCAACACCACAAGGACAAGGTGAAGTCTTAAGAAAAGCTTTTAACAACTTGTCTTTTCACTTTTGACTAAATAATGGAACAGCCTCCAAGAAAAAAGGCCTTTGAGGCTTTAGCAAGGGAAATAATCCAGTAACCAGTCGTGTCTTTCTCCCCTTTAACTTGAGTATTCTGTGTTATCATTTGTATTATTTAACAGTTCACCTACATAACTTTGTGTACTGACTTCTTTAGCACCCATAAAGATAAGATCTTTCTTACAAGGCTATCACAGAGGGAAAAAATAGGTAAAGGCTACACCATGGTACAGCTTCAGAGTAAGATAATGGCATAGCTGGGGAAAAATGAGGACTTGATTCTGTAAAAAATACACATAAGGACCTAACTTAAAGGGCAGAAGTCCACTGATTCTCAAGGTAAGCATTTAATGTGAACATTTGTAAGATCAGAATATAGGACTACTGACTGTTACCCCCGTTGTCAAGAATAAAATTTGGAAAATTTCAGTTGAAAAATAATAAATTAATTAGGCACTTATAATTCGAAATCCACATAAAAGTTCCAGAAACTTCCTGAGAAGCAAACTTCTGTTCCTTAACTAACCCTGGCCACATAAGGGAAATTGCCAGGACATGTTGACATATAGTAGGTATCTATATGGAATGGTTTTAGATGGGGAGAGTGGGTTCTGCATGTTGATGTCACTTCCTATATATGACAAATACTTTTTCATTTAGCATGCAAAATGAAGAGTTGTATCTGGAAAGAAAGACAATTTATGTTGTTTAACAAGTCTTATCAGTAACGTGTTTAGAAACAGAAAACAGGAATAATGAAAAGTTACAATAATAGCATTTCTCTCTGATTTTTGTTTTTAAAAAAGGAAACAATACCTGTGCAACTAGCTGTTTAAACTAATGAATCAGAATCAGGTCAAAAAAGAAGATGGACATTTTACAATCGTACAAGAACAGGATGGCTACTTGAGTTTTCTTCACTAAGTTTTGGAATGGCAGTTTTGGAAAGGAAAAACAGGGCTCTAAAAATTCTTAACATTTGTGATGAGGGTGGAGATAAACCAAATGAATGTTTTCAGTTTTCTCTCTGTGCTCTCAGATCATCTTGATATATCCCTGAGGGCTTTTTCTGTTTTCCGTAAAACAGATTCCTATCAAACATAATGGTAACACATGAAAACAAAATTAGTGGTAAACTTTTGCATTTGCAACTGTCTGAAGATGTGTCAAATTTTCTGCTCCGCACTTTCATTCTCTTTTGTGAAACCAAAATTTAGGCTTTGAAAAAGTGTGGATGATTTCCAGCCCCACAAGAGAATGAAATGGGGAAGTCCATCATAGTTAGTCACCTGTCCCCATGGATCTCCAGTGGGTCCCCTTTCTTACAATCACCCTATTCTTTGTTAGTTGCTAAGACCACCTAGTAATCATTCTGTGGCCCCAGCTGTTACTAGATCAACGATTCTCAATCTTTTCAGACTCAAAGCACACATTGGAAAATGCCAGCTCTTACTTTCACTTGCTTTTTGACTACAACAAATAATAGAGCAATTCTTCTGTTGCAAAATACTCAGAAAGACCACAATAGGCCAGATGTTTTTGATAGTATGGATTCTTACCTGAAATCTCAGTATTCATCTTGGGAATCATGTGTAGATATTTGCACACTGAATACTGTGGCACCCTTAAAAGGCTCTCTTAGCAACCTGGAGTGCCATGACACCCTAGTTGAGAATCATTGGTCTAGGCAAGTGGTATTCAATCTCTTGGTTGGTCTGTGGGCTGGATCATGCCCCATTCTCCAGGATTGGGACCTACACTGCCTCTGCCCAGACCCATACACCTGGACTGGTCCCCACATGGCCTTGGCTGACCCCTGTGCACCAGGATTGGGTCCGGAGGCCCTGCACTGCCCCCACCCAGCCCCACATGCAAAGATTGGGCCCTGGGGTCTAGGGATCAGGCTCCATGCTGCCCTCATTGGTCCCACATGCTGGGATCAGACCCCGCATGCCAGGATCAGACCGTGAGGCCCTGTGTCATCCTGACCTAGCCTCATTCACCAAGATCAGGCCTTGCATAGTGAGATTGGGCCCTGGAGCCTTGCACCACCTCTGCCTGGTCTCACACACCAGGATTGGGCCCTGAGCCCCACTGCCAGTCACACTCTAGGATCAGGCCCTATGCCTCCCTGCATTCTGGATCCAGTGAACAGGGCCATGCTGTCTGGCTCAGGGGGCTCCCCACAGGTCCAGACATTTGGTAGCAGGGAGAGATACCACTGTTCCCTCACTACCAAACTTTCAGACCCACAGGGAGCCGGCAGACTGGACCACTCAACACCAGGGGCCAGATCTGGCTTGCAGACCTGGGGTTGAGCACCCCTGCCCTAGAGTGAAATCTTGCATGCTTCTGGATACTCAGTATCAGCTCAGAGCTGGAGGAAACTAATTACAGTGGTACTGAATCCATCAAGGAATCTGACTTCCTCAAAAACTAGCTCTTAAGAGTGGGTAAGGAAGCCACACAAGTTCTTCCAAGGATGAGAATCTCAGAGGATGGACTAGTTCCCCTTTAAAGTGCCACATGGGGCAAAGTCCTCTAGCTTCAAAAACACCATTAAAGATAAAGGAATTATGGGTTTCAGGCTGAAGAAGGTCTGAATAAGGGGTTAGCTGAAACACTATGAGTTTTGCCTAAAGGCCCTGTTTAGGGACAGAGCCGAGTCACACAACATGCCAAGCCTCAGAAATTGCTGGCTATAGATCAGATTGTCACATGGGAATCTTGTTATGGATACATTTAGCCCTTGAAAAAAGTTTTCAAAACAAAATTACAGTGTTTTTCCTCCCATAGCAAGAGCATGAAATTATTGCCAAATATTCACAATGAAAACCACTGCATCTTTATGTCCCACATGTGAATGTAATACTTCTCCAGAAGTAGTGAGGTTTTTTTTTGGTGTAGCTCTGACAACCTCCAAAAACATTTGATTATTTGATATGCTTTTGCTTGAATTGAAAACAAAATAACCAGTGAAGGAAGGATTAGTCTCATGCATGTAACACAATCCCAAATGGGCTGCTGGAAAAAAAAAACTGGCCAGCAGAAATCTTAACTGAGTGGAGTCCAAACCTGGACCTAATGGTGACACCTGTTAGAAAAGGCATTTCATTTTTCTTTTGTTGAATTGTCTTGTGAAGCAAAGGCTGAGTGATAAAGGTGTTTTGTCCATGTTGTAATTATAGTAAAAAATGTTTGGGATGATTCCTTCCTGAATATGTTACCAACTTTCCACATCTGACCCCACTTTCACCTTCCCTCTCCCCTTGTTTCCAAATGTTAATAAAATAAACAAAAGTAAAAAAAAATCATAACAAGAAAAAGAAACTAAACAATCCAACAGCAAGTCTGTCCAACATTAATAGCTAGGCTGTGTAAAGCTTCTTTACACTGGAGAAAATTTATATGAATAGTGTTAGTTGAGTCAATGGGCCTACTAGAAAGCAGATGCTTAGTAGTATGAATAAGAGAAAAGATAGTTTTACACATGTAATTCATCGTTCACTGTTGTTACCTTTTATTTTCCCCTCTCTCTCACCTTTTGTTCAGTGTCATCCCTTGTTTTCATTGTAACTAGTGGAAATTTTGACTCCTTAACAGGTCTCAGGACTGAGCACCTACTCCTTGGCAGGAGGCTGTCTTTTTATTCATCCATAACTCAGCATTTGATATCATATAAATCAAGGTTCCCAAACTTTTTCTTATTGCATACCCCCTTACAGATTTACCAGCTACCTGCATGCCCCTAATAACAGATGCCTTATATTTTAACCCTTTAAATGCCAATTATTATTATGAAAATGAAATATGTCATTACCCAATTTTTCCCACGTACCCTCCAGAGATGTCTTGCATACCCCCACAGATACATGTACCAGTTTGGGAACCCCTGATATAAATGATTACAAATATGCTGTCACCACCACTGGGTGCTACACTTCAGAACTGAAGGAATGACACTGCTTAAGTGCCTGGTATTTCTCATTATAACTCATTCATAATTTAAAAGAATTAAGTGATACCATCTGTGTGTTTTCAATGCCCTAACTTTAGCTGACACAGCAAATGTTTTAAATCCCCCCTTTGTGTTCAAACCGTGTAAAGAAAAAAAAAGGTGCATGAAAGTGAGAGACCCTTTAAGCTAATGGCTGAAGAATGTGCTTTGAGCTCTATGAGAATGCCTAATGTCTTCAACTATTTGTTTAAAGGCAAAAACAATACTTCCGAAAGATGGACCTCCCACTTGTCTGTGATAGGCTACCAGGAATAGCAACAGCCTGTGTCACTGGAAAGGGCAAAGCCTTCTGAAATAGAAACAAAGTTTTTCTCAAATCGCTTTGTGGCTTACATTTAGTTTCTGTATGTTTCTGTAACGTGCTGCCATGAGGAGACTAAACTGTACACTGGTTGTCGGCACAAGAAGGAGAACTGCCCTGTGAAGTGTTTCAACCGTAAAGTGCAGGATAGAGCTGTTGAATGGCAATGGTACCTATGCAGAGCACCGAGGACCTCAAACAGCAGTGCCAGAAAATGACAGCAGAGGAGACTGATGATAGTAACAGATGCAGCAGCAACCTACATGAGCTTCCCTCTTCAGCAGGTAAAGTAACATGGTCTGAAAACCAGCTGTTAATGAATAGGAGCAAACGTGTAACTATTGTTCAGGTTTTCAGGAAAATAATAGCCTGGCAAAATCCAGGAGGATGCTAAATTAATGTTGCCTGTTTGTCCCCTGATTCCTAGCATTACAAGAGAAGGGAAATCTAAACAAAGAAGGAAATATCAGTTTAATTGTAATGGGTATACAAGATATTTTTCCTCAAAGGCCCATAGTTTATGCACACATAGTCTAATCTGTAAATCCTGTTGCTTTTTGCAGATTAGTCACCTGAAAGATCAAAAGATTCTTTGGCACCTGTAGCAGCACCCTTATACACTAAGGATCAAATTCAGCCCTCCGAGTGGAAACATTGGCATCCATTGACCTTAATAAGAGATGAACTTGCACATCCCAGTGGTACCTTTGACTCTGTATCTGCACCCTGAAAATCCACTAAGAATTTCTTCTGATGACCATATTTGCAAGTGCAGTAGCCAAAAGTGCAGTACTTTTATGTCTTTCTGTTTTAATTGTTGATTACACGAAGGCCATTGTTACATATACATATTCTTTACTCTTACTAGGATCAGGAGTAGATGATGGTTACATTCTGTGCCCATAACTTAAAAATTCAGCTGGGTCTGAAAAGAGAACTGTCACTTAAATGAGGGAGTACTATGCTCAAGTTAGTGGTGTTCAATTAAAAATATATGAATTGCAATAAACTAGCACTAATCCATGTATGTTTAAACCCCTTTGGCACAAATATCTTCACCGCAGTTTAGTAAAGTGTTAAAAGTCCAGTATTTTCCACTGATATCTGGGCTCACAGGAAGGAATTGAAGCTAGATTTAATCATGAACAGGAAGGCATTCCATTTGTTCACCTATTACTACTGGGTGTCTTAGGGTACAAGGAAGAAAATTCAGATTGTTTTAGGATGGCATAGTGAAGGGAAGCAGTACATTTAAAATACACAATCAAATAGTAAGGCGGTGGTTTTCAACCTGTTTAGAATCAAGGAATCCCTTGTTATATTCAAGGTACTCCTTGGAAAATGCCAGCTTAGCTTTAACTTATTTTTGGAAAAAGATAACATGACAATTCTTCTTTTGCAAAGAACACAGAAATACCACAACAGGCAAAACGGTTTTGACACTATGGGTCCCTATTTGAAATCCCTGGATTAATCTTGTGAATCATATGTAGGCGTTTGCAGACTTAACAGTGCTAAAATTGCAGTGTACCTTGGAGCACCCTTAAAAGGATCTCACATCACCCTAGTTAAGGATCACTATTGTAAAGTCAGTACAGAACAAGAACTACAGCTGGAACAACTTATGCAATTTAAACAGCTGGTCTCAGGCTCAGAAAGTAAAGCCAAAGTCTTGATGACAACATGCTTTAGAAATAAGATTAAGAGACTAAGAGACAGGTACTGTACATGGAGAAACTTAGGAGTGACATTAAGGAAGAAGGACAAGTCCACAGTGTCACCCAGACAGACTTTTCACATACTTTCTAAGAAGCTGAAATTGGTTTTGGTGGATGAGAAGCCTGGAGAATGTACTATTTCCCACTGCTGTTAGTACTCTCAGATGTCCTAGAGGCCTCGACATTCTAGTATAAAGCAGTCCTTGCCCACAAAAGCACAAAGAATAAATGAACAAAGGATGGGAGAAAGTAAGAATTACCATCCCCAGTTTAGACCTGAGGCATAGAGGAATGAAGCCGTTTGCATATGTCCAGTCTGTGGCAAAACATAGGATTGAACCCAGTCCTTAACCTTCCTCCACCCTGAGCCTTAAACATCACAAGGGTGCAGGAGAAAGGGATGCTTCTATTTCCTTACCAACCCAGAGGCCATATTTCCAGGGACAAATGCTACTCTACTTATCACTTTCTCTAGTACTGTGCCTTGTTACCCTTGGCTGGGTCCACCTGTATCTGCCAAAGAGCAACACAGAAAGAGGTAAATACCTAACAGATACATTAATTACCATATAGATTTACCTGCAGAAATTAAGGAAGAGAGCACAAGAAGGTGCTCTAGAGAAGGAATACACCTCTACCCTCTCTTGGGCTTCTTGTTCCATTCCCCCCTATATCTAACTTGGGTTCTCTACTAATACTCTAAATGGCACATTTGGGACAAAAGAATGTGGATTGCTAGGGAATAACTGGATCGTGAATGCTGGCAGATATGTTTGTATTTTGCACAGCTTGTAGGCTTCAAAATTAGGAAAGGTAATAAAAATGAGGACTCTTACGGCGTGTCCAGACAAGCTCACACATGCCTCTTACAGCATCTCAAGCCCCTTTGAGATGCTGCAAGAAGCACATGCAGGAACAAAAAAATGTTCCCCACAACAACATTAGATCCCTGGATATCCAGGGGTCAAACAATACCCCAGGGGAAAAAACAAGTCACAGCATGGTTCCAGACCGTGCCCTGAGACAACTGGAGTTTCAGTCCTCCACAGAGATACTCTGGCAGCCTGCCAGAGCACCTCTGTGGTTGACCCTTTCCCCAGTCCTGAAGCATGCTGCCTGCCTGTGTAGGGCAAGCAGTGGTGCAAGGTGCAGGGACCTGGACCCAGCTTCTGCCAGGTAAATAAGGGGTTGAGGGGATGGAGGAGGGGGGAGGGGACCTTCCCCAACTCACCGTTTGTTTCCCCCACCCCTGCTTGTTCTCCCCACTCCTGGGTCTTTCCCTCCGCTCTCCATTCATTCTTCTCACTCCCTGTTCATTCCCCCCGTCCCCCATTTATTCTCCCCACCCAGTTTGTTCTCCCAGCTCCCTGCTCCCTCTCCTATCCCTCCATTCCGCCCCCCCACCACACACTCACTGGCAGGAGAAGAGAAGGAGTAGGATGCTGGTGGAGAGAACTGGGGAAGTCTCCATCTCATTTCCAGGGGTTTGTTTCCAGCCTCCTGCTGTCTCCAGCCTTGATAGGATAGTCCATGTGCTGGGACAGGGGGCTCTGCCCTGTGGGAGGCAGGGGCCCATTGATGACCTGAAGGGAGTAGACATGGGTACACATGCACCCCCTTAGTGTGGCAGTGCACCCCCTCAGAAAAGGTGCCACCGACAGTGTCGGCAGTGCCTGAGGACAGTTGCCGCTTGCCACCACCCCCCTGCCACCAACAGCATCTGTGAACAGTCATCAATTGCTGCTGGCCAGTGCTGTCACTGCCAACAGTGTCTGCAGGTGGTCGCCCACCCTGGGTTGGCAGTCGCTACCCCTCCCCCCGCTGCCGACAGTGCCGGTGGCATCAGCAGAAGCTCCCCACTTACCACTGCCATCACACTCCTGCCATCACCAGTGCCGCCGTGCCCCACTAGCATCCGGGAGCACACAGTGTTCATGCAGGGGATCTACCCCTCCTAAGCAGCCCCCACACCCACAGTCCCCCTACACCTACCCATACACTGATTCACATTCCCCAACATCTCTCTACACTCACCCACATCCCCCCATCCCACTTCCCATCCCCTCCTGCAATCCCCACATTCCCCCATCACATACCCACCATGTGATAAGGAAACCAAAAGCAAACATGAAAACATATAGATATTTAGGATTTATTTTATTAGGATGCTAGAGACACTGGTAGGCTTCCAATTTTCTTTAACATTGTAAATATAGCCATAAAACATTGACCATCTGATCAATCCCCCTTTTCTCTCTCTCTTGTTCTAATTGTGGAAGTATGTGGATTTTGGGGTATTTAAGAAAGGGAATTTGGGATGCTGCTTCAGCAGTCTAACTGACACAAGGGGCTAGTGTCCCCAGATAATAAGTGGTTGGGCCTCAGAAACTCCTGAGGGCAAGGAGCCCTGAGCTGCTGGCCAGGGCAGGTTTTTATACTGCTGGGGCCAGCACCGGTGCTGGCCCTAGGCTCTAGCTCCCCCTGGCTCCAGATCTGGGAGGAGCCAGGTAAGGTTATTTTGCCCCAAGTGGCACAATTTGCCCCACAATGAAGTGCATGTCTGAGCATGTGCACCAAGGCAAAATGCCCCAGCTCAAATTTGCACCACTTCTACTTGAGCTGTTGCAAGCACATGTGCCTGCATGTGTGGACACATCCTTAGAGTTCTCAGATCCTCAGTCAAGCACCTCCTGCTGGGCACTCACTAAGTTGCTCTGCTTGGGTCCCACACACCAGACCCATGTGCTTTCATATTTTCTCAAGCCAAAGCAGTACCCTGGCACAACACTTTCTTCTCTGTTTCTACAGACACCTGTGGGAGAAAGACTCTTTTTCATTACTTCTGAGAACTGGAAGCTCTTCAGTTCAATTGCATAGCCCCCAGGAGTAGTACTGGCTCCCTTGGCCTCTCCAATTATTCAACACTCCCTTTCCCAGTGCCCCAGGCTTTCTGTGTTACAATCTGCCTCATCCTGAACACCTGATAGTTGAAGCAAACAGACACACTCTAAAAATAATCAGTTACCCTACACTACTCAAAAGTAGAGACCCATATAAAATAAAGAGCACCTGTATGGCATTCCTTCATTCATTTTCTCACCATTTTTGATTTGTCTGTGGGGTTTGAGTCAATATCTTGTAAGGAGTCACAGGCCCTTCTTCTTCTGCCTGTGGCTTCTCCTCTGTAGCAAGGACTTTCCTTGACCTGACTAGTATGAAACTCTGAAACTCTGTCTGGCCCCTTATGGTAGGTCTTCACTGATATCAAGATTTGACTGTGGCTTGCCATGTGAGCTGCTCATCTCTGTCTGTACCTTATCATGTGCCAAAGCATTGTGCTTTCTGGTCTGTGAGCGGAGCCCTTCCACAAATCAGCCCAAAGACTCCTTATCTGCCTTTCTGTTCTTGGCTGCCATTGGTGGCAGTAGAGACAGGAAGTGGGGTACAGATGGACAGGGAATTATGGGACTGTGGTGGGCAGACTCCCTATGTTCATAGCATCTAGAACCCAGGTGAGAAAGGGTGGGGTAAGAGAAGGATCCACCTCAGACCCTGGTTCTCATCAGAGCTTCTAAGCTTGGGCTGGATGGAGTTGAGGGGTCACCATAGGGGTTTACTGTGTGGCAGGCTGGAGATCTGAGTTTGAAGGAGTCCTTCAGTCTAGCCCTGGTTTAGTGTAAGGGCCCCTGGAACCTGTGCCTTTTGTTCCCCTCTTTTCAGAGCTTGTGTCATCTTCCAGTTCCCTCTCCCTGGAACAGTCCACAGGTCCAAATCCTGCCTGGGAAAACTGGACTTCTCCCACACAGATGTGCTCCTTAGCCTCCCCATTGTCTTGTCAGTGTAGTCTTATAAACACATGAATGACTTTTTTATTTGTTCAGTAGTTCCTTTGGCTCCATAAAACCTATGCAGGGTTTATGATATGTGACAGGCTTCCTGTCAGCCCATTGCTGATAGGCTGTGCATGGGGGGGGGGGGGTGGGAAAAATGAATACTCTGCATTCATAAAATAAATCAGAATTAATTAGTTGGACAAGGACAGATCCTCCAAATTGACACAAGCAAATGAGGAATTTATAATTTCATAAACTGATTATTAAAAGATAAGAGCAAAACCTAATAGAGCCATGTTGATTTATACTAGCTGAGGACCTGGCCTAGAATAAACTGCCAGGTGAAGGCTGCTGAAGTACAAATTGAAAAAGTCTTGAAGCAGATATTAAGAAAACATCTAGGACACAGCTTGGCAACATATTACTGCCCTAAGCCAGAGTTAGTGATCTGGCTCCCTGCCATGGACTGCAAATTCCACCCTTCTCCAACTCCGTGCCTCCCCCTGGAAGCTCTTTTCTCAAAAATTTCCATTTTCTTACCCCAAATTGCTTCTAAGACAATAGAGAAAGGCAATGGATTGAAAAAACATCATCTATTTCCAGACAGCAGCAACGGAGTCTGGATTGGAACTAGTGATGTAGGTATGAAATACTCCATATCCCATTACCAATGTCTTCTCTGTGTCAGAAAATTTCTTCTTTCTGGATGGTTTGCATTTTTCTATTACAAATATTAAATAATTATAATATGGCCAGCATTTTTATTTACACTTTGAAACAATACAGCTCCCTTGTTATAAAGACAATAAAACTGAATTGCGTTTTAAGGAGGAATTGAAAAAAAAAGACACAAGTACTTTTGTGCACCCAAGAAATCTCCGTGACTGGAGTAATGTGAAATAGGAGACTGCCATGATATGCTGGAAGAGGTTATTTCTGCTACAAATTGAAGGAGAGGTTAAGTTGACTTTTGGTGGAGCCACTTCTCTCTGAATGCTTGTAAATATTCTGTGCCAAAGAGAATTTATCCATGCGGCTTGTAAAATACACTTGAAGAACAAATACGTTGCCTTTGGAATACATCATATTGCACCCAATTTAGAAATTTACTGGAAAGGATGTATACCTTCCAATAAGATATGTGTTCCCCCTTCTTCACCGTTCATTTCAAATCACACCTCACCATTGTACTATACTATGACTAAAATGACTGTTTTTTAGTATAAACATTTCCAGCAAATTTTCTTAAAGATAAGTTGGCTTGCCAGGTGATGTTGCTTTCTCTCTTGGTGACAGAAAGTATTTTTGCTTACATGGGAAAACAAATGAATAGATTTTCTAAGTTCTTTTCATTTCAGTCACATAACCATGGGCTATGGTGTTTATCACAGACAAGAAGGGACATTTTTGTGGAAGTCCTTCATTAAAATATTAGCAGCATCTGGCTGTGTATTGCTATATATTTTATAGGCCTCTCATAAAAATAAGGGGCATACACTTAAGAAGCTTTCTTCAAAAGGAATGCCTATTGACGCCCATTGCCAGGAGTTACACAAAAAGCAAATATAAAAAGGCACATTGTTAAAGCTAATGTAAACAACCTTATCTGGAAATTTTAAGGCAAAACTAACATTAAAGTAAGTGACAATTCTGTCTGGGTAAAGACCGAGGGAAAGCCGAGTAGAAATCTTAGGATTTAGCCCCCTTAGGAATTTTGGCTGAAAAAGACAGGATAAGCAAGTGACTTTAAGATTTGGTCCAGTAGTGGTAAAACACAGCAATGCATTATTTCATGTAGATATACTATTCCATTGACTTCTTCAACCAATAGCTAAAGGAAGCATATGTTTCTCCCAGCACTACTAATACAGTGCAAGCAGAGAATCAAAAGATGAAAAAGAAAGGAGTAATTAAGTTTCTTCAATTACGTTAAAGATTATGTTGCATACACCATGGGCCAGATTTTTAGCAAAAAAAATAAGGTAGGTCAACCAAAGTAAATATTAGTACTAATTTATTTATAGCTTTTGCTAAAATGATGCAGCAAAATTAACAATAAAATTATGTATAATAATAAGATGACATCATTTGTGGTTATTGGCACATTACCCACTCGATATTAATTTAAATGAAACTAAAAATGAACATAATCTATGATGAATAGAATAACAAAATCAAAACCAGGAAATTTTATTTGGTTTTGGCTCCTAAAGTGCAAATCACTGAAGTAAATGGTCCCTAGCCCAATTTACTTTCTCTGAAAGTCTGACCCAAGGTATAACTGTATGAAAAGTACAGCCTAAAGTAAAGCTAATGGTCTTAGCTCCTGCACACATAAAAACATGAAAAAATATCCACTATAACAAAGACCTTGATCACAGCAATTAAAACTTAATATTTTTCTCCTTTCACACCACGTTTCAGCCAAGGAAGTCGAACTACATGTCAAAACCTGCCCCAGAAGTGTTAGTTGAAGGACGGTGCATCTACACATGCTATTAATGAGCTTTAAACTTGTTGCACATTAAAATAAGGTGCAGCAAGCTTTCCCCAGTTGTATGTCTATATATGCACCTGTCGGGAGCAAATTTGCTCCCAATGGGAGCAGATCAGTGCAAGGCCACTCCTGCCTTGCTCTGACCCCCTACAGCACCTAGGAGGAGCTCTAGGCTCCCCCAGCTGCAAGTCCTGGGCTGGCAAGGGGCACTGAGGTCAAGCCTGGGCTCTGGGGGGCAGAGGGAGCTGTCCCACCTTTGGATCAGCTGCCTCCCACCCCTGTGCCCCGATCAGCAAAGATGGGAGCAGTGACACTGTTCCTTGCCCTGATCAGGTGCCTTCCTCCCAGCCCTGCCTCCCAATCAACAGATCAGAGCAGGGGCTGGGAAATAGTCCCCTCCCACAGGCAGCTGCCTGCCTCCCAGCCCTATGCCCTGGTTGGTATAGGGGCTGGGAGGCAGCTGCCCCAGGGAGGGGACAGTTTCCCTCCCCCCTGCTGCCTGGGTTGCCTGGGAGTAATTTATCACAGTAGCTACTATGCAGTAAATCCACAGTCTTTATCTACAGGTAGTAGCCAACCATGCAGTAGGCTAATTTACTGCACAGTAAATGCTGTGCATATGTAGATGGTGACACTTTACTGTGCTGTATATTAGTCTACTGTACAGTAAAGTATCTCACATAGATGTGCCTGGATGAACTCCACTTTGTCACAAACACCATTCCCCTGTGGCATATATTTCTACAAAAGTAATATCAGAAAAAGTTCACTTGATCTCTAGTTGTGTGATAGCCAACATCATGCTGAGAAAAAGTTGTACTGAGAGAAGAATAAACTCAACAATAATAAACAAGAATTATCCATGAAAGAGTAGGGTGCAAGGACTTCTCAACAAGCCCGATATGATTAGTTACATCTAGCTTGGGACAATAAACAATGATCCTCAGTTGTATAAAAAAAGTTAAAGTGGAAACACAAAAGACATATGTTCTCCATTTTGTCTTCTTTTTCACCATCTGGTTTTTATTGCTGAGGGGGCAGCCATTAGAAACAATGTGAAATATCTGATCTTTGTAGTATAAAGATTTCAAAGATTAGTAAAGAGTGAACCCCCAATGATTCAAAAGTTTGAACCTTCAGATAAGGTTGGCTTATCTGAAATTGCCACATTCTCTAGATAAGCAAGATCTGTTTGGCAGCCTCACCCCGGTTACCAGTGGATAAATCCTTGTGTAGGCATCCTTGTGTTGAAGTCACAAAAAGTGATTGGATAAACCCCATTCCAGTTGCTGAAAACCCCCTTAGGAGCCTTTGTTTAGGCCCAGAAAGATCCCTTAGGCACCTAGAGCTAAAATTACGAGCATGTTCAGAAGCAATCCAGTTTGAAAAGTTAGGTACCAAACTCCTGTCCAAATTCTTTTGTGATCCAGACTGCAGGTAGAAGGTACTCACAGAACACACCTAACCACACTGACAGCATTGAGTTCAGCAAGGCTATCATGGCTATAATAGTTTAATGTTTGGAGTGTTTACCCAAGATGTGGGAAACTTGTGTTCTAGGGCCTCCATTTAGTCTCTGAATTACTCCCATTGGCTGTGTGGGGAGCCTAGATACCTGACCCTATTTGGTTCACCCTCCTGTCGCAAGGCATTTGTTTTTAAATGTTGCCATATCTGAGTGGAAACTTTTATAAGAATGACTTGGATCAGGCCCTATAGTTTGTCACAGAGACATGCCACCAGAATCAACATTCTTGTTGTCACCCTTAGCCAAGCAAAGACACAGGATAAGAGTTTATTTACAGAAAATAAACTCTTGTGTTACTGGTAAAAGTGGCCCTGTGGCGGGCCAGTAGGGGGCGCTCCCGTTTTGAGCCGCCCACCTCCCTGCGCCCGACCACCTTCCAGGCTCCGAGTGCCTCCCTTGGGGTGC
>JAGPOW010003642.1:104187103-104211503 GCA_030014935.1 Caiman crocodilus | reverse complement strand
GTTGAAATCCCTGCCCTGAGTGATTCACCAGCAGCCCCTCAGGCTGGCACAGGGAGAGGTTTCTGGAGAGGGGCACCCAAGGTGGCTTTTCTGCCACAGCCTCTTCTAATCAGGATTGAAAAATGTAGTTGCATAGCTGACATGATTACATCCCATGATATGCTTTTTTGTGTGGATGGGTATTCAGTAGCCTGGTTAGTAGATTTGTATTCTGTTTTTATGTTTGAAAAGAAGGTTTATTTATTTACGACCTGATTAAAACAATTCAGGTATATGGATTGGTAATCCTTTTATTGGCTTCTATGATCTTATAATAAAAGAGGGAAATAAGTATGTTGTTCTTTAGCAACATCATCTCCGATATGTTCAATGCTTTTGGTTTCTTATGTGTTTGTTTCTATTGTTTTGCCCAGATTTAGGGCAAGGTTTTGACCCCTGGTTTCTAAAATAAGTTTTACAGAACTCATTGTTTTTCTTTTTCTTTAATTCCAGGATGTGGAATGTTTACCTTTCTGTCATCTTCCATTGCTGCCATCAGTGGACTCCTAATGGGCTATGAATTAGGACTTATCTCAGGGGCTCTTCTCCAGCTGAGCAGTATACTAATGCTCTCTTGCAAACAGCAGGAAATAGTCGTAAGTGCCATCCTTATTGGGGCCTTACTAGCATCACTTACTGCTGGATTCCTGATTGACCGATTTGGAAGGAGAATTGCTATTATTGTAGCATCTTCTTTATTTGTATTGGGAAGTCTGATCTTGATACCCAGTGCATCATATGGGATACTTATTGTAGGCCGGATCACTATCGGCGTTTCCATATCATTATCTTCAATTGCAACATGTGTATATATTGCTGAGATTGCACCACAGAATAGAAGAGGCCTACTTGTGTCATTAAATGAACTTATGATTGTGACTGGCTTTCTTTTTGCCTACATTTCAAATTATGTATTTGCCAGTGTTTCTCAAGGCTGGAAGTACATGTTCGGCCTTGCAATGCCATTAGGGGCTTTGCAAGCTGTTGCTATGTATTTCCTTCCCCCAAGTCCTCGGTTTCTTGTTATGAAAGGTAATGATGAAGCTGCTAGCAAGGTACTGGGGAGGCTAAGGGCAACTTCAGACACTACTGAAGAACTCATTGCCATCAAGTCTTCCTTGAAAGATGAACATCAGTACAGTTTCTTGGACCTATTTCGTTCAAAAGACAATATGAGGGCACGAATGCTAATAGGTCTCACCCTAGCATTTTTTGTGCAAACAACAGGACAACCTAACATTTTATTTTATGCATCGACTGTTCTAAAGTCAGTTGGGTTTCAGAGCAATGAAGCAGCTAGCTTGGCCTCTACTGGAGTGGGAGTGGTCAAAGTAGTCAGCACAATCCCAGCCATCATTTTTGTGGATCAAGTTGGAAGCAAAACCTTTCTGTGTATTGGTTCTTCTCTGATGGCGGTGTCGCTAGTCACCATGGGTTTGGTGAATTTTAATTTACATATGAACTTCACAAATATCTGTAGAAGCCAGTCCCTGGAAGATTCAGTTTTTCATGGATCAGGAAACCTGACTGCTAATAATGAAAGTCTCAGGAACCAGTTTGGCAGTATGACTTCACAGGATGGAATATCACTAAATACACTAAAGAAATCTGAAATGGTTAAAACAGAGGAACAGAACAGGACAGTTTTGGAAGGAGACATAATCTCTACAGGAAGTCAAATGAGATCGAACATCAAAACAGAAACTGTGGAAGTCCCACTAGTTCTGAAATGGATCTCTCTGGCTAGCTTGCTTGTTTATGTTGCTGCTTTCTCCATTGGTCTGGGACCAAGTAAGTGGTTCATATTTTTTATTCTTTATAATGCATTTTCTACAAAGGGGTTAAGTGCTAATGTAAAGCATCTGTGCATCACTGAAAAGTCAAGTTCTCAGTTCACAGAAGGCAAAGCATAGTAAACAGCAGTCCAATCTTTCATCATGTTATTCTGCCACTAAACCTCTGCTAGTGATCAGCTCAAAATGAATAGAAAACAATTCAGTCTTCATTGCCCATTCAGCCCTTGGCTAATGGTGATGTGGACTACAAAGGATTGAGAAAAAAACTTAAGGCTATGGTATATCTAGGTCCATATAGAAATCTAGGCCCATTAAGGTTAACACCAAAGCTCCTGTTAGTATCAATGAAGCCAATATATTACTTTCCATCATGACCAACTACTGTGAGATTTGAATCAGTATCTCGTACTTGAAAAAAATCTGCCCCTATTTTTTCATAGATTTTATAGACATTAGGGCTGGAAGGCACCCCAGAGGATCATCAAATCCAGCCTCCTGCCCCAGGGGCAGAAAGTCAGCTGGGGTCATACGATCCCAGCAAGAAAAACATCCAGGTTTCTCCTGAAGGCATTCAAAGTAGGTGCTTGAACCACCTTCAGCGGCAGGCCGTTTCCAGACCTTGGGGGCTCAGACAGTAAAGAAGTTCTTCCTTATGTCCAGCCTGAAACGGTCTTGCAGGAGTTTATAACCGTTCAACCTTGTCATCCCTTGGGGTGCTCTGGTGAACAAATGTTCCCCCAGATCCTGATGAACACCCCTGATAAACTTATAGGTGGCCACCAGATCACCCCTGCGCCTGTGCTTTTCCAGGCTGAAGAGTCCCATAGCTCTCAGCTTCTTATCGTAAGGTCTGTTTTCCTGACCTTTGATCATGAGCATGGCTCTTTTCTGCACTCTCTCAAGCTTCTCCACATCCTTTTTGAATTGTGGAGCCCAAAACTGGATGCAGTACTCCAGCTGCAGCCTCACTAAGGCTCAGTACAATGGGAGAATAATGTCCTGGAATTTGCTTGAGAAGCATCTATGGATGCAAGCCAGTGTTTTGCTCACTTTACTATCTGCAGCATCACATCGAAGGCTCATGTTCACTTTGTGGTCAATCATGACCCTCAAGTCTCTCTCGTCCATAGTACTAGTCAGCGTAGTACTGCCAAGCCTATAGACGTGTTGCAGGTTTTTCCTTCCAAGGTAGAGAACCTTGCATTTTTCAGTGTTAAACACCATCAGGTTCTCATCCACCCATTTTCTGAGCCTGTCAAGTTCAGCCTGGATTACTCTCCTGTCCTCAGATGTGGATGCTTTACTCCAAAGTTTGGTATCATTGGCAAACTTGGCCAGTCCATTTCTGACTCCAATGTCCACATCATTAATAAAGAGGTTGAACAAAACAGGTCCAAGGACAGAGCCTTGAGGGACCCCACTGGTTAAAAGGCACCATGATGATTGACTTCTGTCAACCACTACCCTTTTGAGCTATTCTGTTTTCTTTTAATTCTCCCCATATTCCCCATCTAATTTTTTATTTCTTTACCATGTAAATAATATCACATAGACACTAGGGCTGTGTGAAATTTCACCAGGTATTCACACAGTCACATGTCACAACAGAATCTAAGGAGAGGGAAGGGGAAAAAGGAGGAAGGACTGGTCTGGTACTGACTGTGCAGCTGCCCAGTGATTATGATCCTTCTCTAGGTCCCTTCCAATCTCAGTGTTCTGGGGGAGGGACAGAAAAGAAGTAGAGGGTGCACGGGTGTGCACATATACTTCCTGAGAGCACCAGTACACCCCCTGACTGCCCACCCTCACTGTTCAGGCAATGGGTGGAGGAAAACAGGCGGGAGTGCTGGTGCCCACCCTGCAAGCACTAGCCAATCGCTGAAGTGGCTGCAGCCACTCAAGCAGCAAAATTGGCTGTGGGACCCCCACCAGGCAGTGAGATCAGCTGTGATGGGATTCTGCCCCCAAGTTGGTGGGACTGGTTGCAGGGAGGGCCCATGGTCTCCCTGACTAAGGTGGCACCAGTCGCCTATGATCTTTACTGACTGGCTTTCTTGCCTGCATTGCATGCAGGCCAGCCTCTGGCTTCTTTACTATTCCTTCCATCCAGGAACAACACACACACCAACTGCAGGTGCTTCCTCAGCCTGACAAACGGTTTTTCAACCTGAAAGTTTGCTAAGACATATTTCTCCAACTATTCAGTTGATCTACTAAAAGATACCAGGCTGACCCAAAGAACCTTGTCTGCTAGTGCCACGTCCTTAGACCAACACATCTACAACCTACACCCCTAGCACCTGTCCCTGGTCAGCTGACACAGGGCCCTGGGCACACCTAAGCCCCAGGGCTGGGGCTGGGGCTGGCAGGGAGAGTTCTCTGGCACTGCTGGAGAAGAAGTTCCTGCAGGAAAGGAAAAAAAGGATCTAGTCTGTAACTGTTTGGCTGTCTGAGATGCTAGTGGTACTGTGCTGCTTACTTACCTGTTGTTATTTAAAGTGGTGGACTGAGCTGAGGCTGTAGGGGAGGAGGAAATGTAACTGGGCACACATATAGAGGCCCCAGTTCCAGTGAGGGTGGAACATAACACACACACAGAGTCACATGTCACAAGTTTTGCTTGTCAGCAGCTTGAGGTGCAGTTTCCCAGAACCCCCTTCACCTATCTCCTTGAAACCTGGCAGGCTTCATGGCCTTAATGGGGGCTACCATGCCTGCTGTTTTCACCCTGCTGTGCCTTAACACATACACAACATGAGTTTTGCTTGTCAGCACCTTGAGTTGCAGTTTCCCAGAAACTCCTGTCTCCTTGAAACATGACAGGCTTTATGGCCTCAGCAGGGGCTACCCTTCTTGCTGTTTTTATTCAAATGTGGCATGAAATGACAAAGTTATAGGCATTTTTGTGATTCCCCATTATAGGCTATGGGCGAAATGTCGAAATGTGTCGAAACAGCAAAACAGTTTTGATGAAATGAAATGGAACAGTGCTTTGAAATGAAACAAAATGATGAAATGAAACATCAGCCCTTTGAAATGGAAAAACAGAAGTCAAAATGAAATGGTGCTGTTTTACACAGCCCTAATAGATACCTCTCAGGATAGCTCATAAGCCCATGTTAAAAACTCTGATAGCACTAATTAGCTCAGTACCACCAACTCCATGATGAGAAAGGCTGACTTTCTGCTGCTGAGGATCTGGATCTTTGACTACCATACTGCTTAGATATGGGAAACTTTATTTCACCATAGTAACATAATGCCCTATATGTTACCCATACATTGTTCTCCTCCCTAGAGTAATAACCAAAAGAAACATAGACAGACCACACCATCTAATAGGAAACACTGAAACAAAAGTGTGCTTTTAAAACCCCTCACCACCATTGCAGGATCCCCAGTATCTGTAAGCTCAGGAATGTATCATTTCCTTGTTTTTCACTAACACATGATCTATTATTTTACCCATCAGGGGTTGATTTTTCAAACCAGGTTGCAGAATGTGCACATGGACAGTCTATTATTTATTAACAGGCTGTGTGTGCCTTTATGCCTTGACACAAACTAGGCTTGGAAACATCCTGTACTCCTTACACTTAATTATGATAAGTTTGCCACAAGCATAATGATCCTGCTGTTACACTTAAGGCGACCCCTACAAATATGTATTTATATAAGATGTTGCTCATTTGGATAGCTGCAGACTGCAAGAGATAAACATTTACTGTCACAAAGATACTAAGGCACAGCAGTTCAACAGCATTACTCCAGCAGACTGCATGCAGTACATTATAGACAGTCTGCTCTCATTGTCATTGGTACAAATCCTAAATTACTTCAGTAAACTCTGCATTACTGCAGATTTATATGTATGTAAGGAGAGCACAAACATCCCAAAATCACAAACAGAAGGGACAAATTATACCATCAGTTCCTCTTACACTAATAGAATTTCTGGGAAGTTTATTAAAACTGACCATATGGCTATCTGTTTTATTGGAATGGGTAGTGTGATCCAGCTGTAAGGATGTAATCCCATTCACTTAACATGGCAAATTTCAATTGTAGGTACTTTAAAATTAATCAAGCAGTTTGAACATGGACACATTTGCAATATGTTTTGGAAATAAAGCCAGTTCAAATTAGCTGATGAATCTATACAATGTGAAGTTACATGTTATATATACTCAGATCATACTGAATCTGTGGAATGCTTAGCCACATTAAAGTTAGCATGTACTGTGAGGTGTCACATGTTAAGGGTTAATAACATTTTTTGCTTACATAGCTCTGACTTGTCACTGGAGAGCTAGTGAGCAGAGGTGTGGCTAGGAGCCAGGACACCTGGGATCCAGTCCTGCTTTTGATGTGGGGGTTGGGACCAGTGTATCCTGGGATGCTAAAGGACTGGAACTTGCTCAATTTATTTCTGTAGAACAGACTGAAGCTACTTTAACATGAGCATGGCCCAGAGGTGACCCTTGCCTGAACTATGAGATGCTCAGAGGGCACTTAGCACAGGTTAACAAGTTTTACATGTGGATGCTCATATTTTAAGTGTCCTTAGTATGGTCTAAGTGTAATGTGTAACTTCATCCTATCTTTGTCTTTTAAGATCCTGAGGCAATTAGGCTTGTTCTTTGTGCATTTTCACAAGTGATAATACAATATAGCTACCTAGCCATCTACTTCCACTTCCACTCTGGTTTGATTCAGTACCATCACATATATCGATCCCACCCCAGGGCAGGGGGTTGGACTCAATGATCTACTGAGGTCCCTTCCAACCCAAACATCTATGAATCAATTAATACATTCTGTACACGTCCCAATAGCCTTAGTTCAAGTAAAAACACATGCATGTATTTGATACTGAGAGCAAGTATTATGCTGGAGTCTGTGTTTTGCCCAGCAGTCTATTGGTTAACATGCTTGCTGATGAAGTGGGTGACACACGTTCTAGGCCCATCACACCCCAAAGAAAACCTGCTTCTCAAGGAGCAAGCAATTGGGAATGTGATTGTATAAGGTAGTGGCTACGCACTCACCTAACAAAACAGAGTCCTGAATTTCAGCCCTTCCTGTCAGGTCTGTTTATGCATTTTGCTTTATATAATCAGTGGATAAAATGGCATTACAGCAATGTGCACTCTGTCCAAAAGACAAACTAAGGCCTGAGCATCATATGTAACTCCTGGCTTTTACTACTTAGAGGCAAAACTCTTAAAGCTTTCTTATATTGTATAGATTTCTTATATTAAATTTACAGGGCTTACTATTAGCTATAAAAATGCTCATTAACAGCAAACAAACCACTAAAATGTTTGTATTATTCATTCCCTGAATGTGCTAAACTAGCTTGTCAAAATGCTTACTCTTAAGCCATGGTCTATATGAAAGAGGAAAGGACAGCCATGCTACAGTGTAAGATCTAGGGTATTCTGAACGGCTCAGCACATGTGAACCCTGAGGTATTGTGAAATCTCCAGTACCCTTTCAGTGGATGCCACATGCATTTCCTTCTGTGTCTAGGTCTGATCTTACTTTTTCCTCCACATACTCTTTTGAACAACTAAATGGGGAAGGTGACTGGGAGACTAGCCTCAGGTGCCAATTGGAGGCAGCACAAGAACAGTGGCCACCATACTGGCCCAGCTGCTGCTACCAATACCACCTCCCTCTGCCTCAAGCACAAAACTGCAAAGGCATGCCTCTGTTTTTAAGTAATTAACATAATAGAAAAGAGTGTCCACAGTCATGAAAAAGTTGCTTACATCCTTTCCCTGTTCCTCACAAGCCATGCAGAATTGGCAACAATAGAGCCACTGGTCTGTTCTGAATGCATGTGGTATTTAGAATAGGCTTCATTAAAATTCTTTTGGAGCATATACATGACTTCATCAATTCTTGATGGCAGAATATACATAGTACAGGTCACTAAATTTCAGCTCTTCAATCTTTTTTTCTACTGGACAAGGACTCCGACTTCAGCCAAAAGTCTAGTGACTGGACAAGCTTCATTGGTAGCCATTTTTAACGCTATATACATCAGTGGTTTCTTCTTTTTTCCAAGTTATCAGAAGCAATTGAAGTTTTGTAATCTATCATTCACTAGATATCACTGTTTAGTATTATTTATTGATGTCCCCAGACTACTGATGGGCACTCAATAAAAATGCTGCAAGAGAGAAATGTAAGCATTTTTGCAAAAGAGACAAGCATCAGGGATATAGCTTGTAGCCATGTTGGTCTAAAGAAGCAGAAATGGAAGCAGAAGCGGAAGCAGACAAAACTCTTGTGGTAGAGGCAGTATCTTTTATTAGCCCAACTAAATAGTAGCAAAAAATGTCTTTCTTTGCAAGCTGTTGGGTCCAAACACCCTTCTTTAGGCAGAGGAGAGTTCAAAGATTGTAAAAGTTGTTTCAGGTAGAAGAGACACTTCATCTTGCACAGGGGAATTAAAAGACATGTGCTTCCCCTGGGTTTTTAAGTCCATTTGTGAAAAAGTTGCTCTGTGAATATGCAGACTAAATAGAAGCCAAGCTCCAGCAGGTTTCTTCCCTGACGGTGTCAGATGTCAGGCAGGGTCTGGACCCAAAAGCTTGCAAAGAATTTTTTTTTTTCTACTATTTAGTTGGCCTAAATAAAATATATCGCCTTTAGCACAAGAGTTTTGTCTGTTTCATAGCCATGTGAGCATCTGCTTAGTCATGTTTTCATTTCATTGTATAGTATTTTCATGGTACCTGTTAGCACTTATGCAGGTTAAGAGGGGCAGCTTCTTTTGTCTGTTTTGCATTAATTAAGTTTCATGCACTATGATCTACCTTCTCATTTGAACTCATTTTTAGTCAGTAATTAGGTCATGTTATAGGCATAAAATATCAGTATCACACCATGCTGCAGAACAACAGGTACCCATCTGTCTGGTAATGTATACCAAGGCATTGCAAGCTCCTGTTAGCTAAGGTGTAGATCTGATGCACCTTTCAAGACTTTGTTTTCATTTGCCAATTTCTGGGATTTAAAAAAAAGTAAATTGGTGGGCATCCACCCTTAGCAGGAAATACTTGCACAACACATAACTAATGTCAACCTGGGAACTCTTGTTTGATTCCAGGGAGTGTTTGTAAACAGATAGGGTCTTGCAGAACCTACTACCAGTAATAAGAATTTGCTGTGCACTGTACTAGGAGAAGTCTGAGTCTACAAATGACACTATGCTTAAAGCAGAATATCATGGGTGCATCTATACAAGATGCTTACTGCAGGGCTGACTAATTGTGAAATTGTAACTATCTAGCGTCTAGCTCATGGTCTGTAGGGGATTGTATCACCCAGCACAAATTAGAATAGCCTCAAGCTTGCTCTACCCTGTAGAAGGCTGAGCCCAGGGCAGAAAAGCAGGTAACCCAAACCAGCTACATTTGGTGAAGAAGAGATTCTGCCCCCAAGTTTGCATTTATTTCAGCATGTAAAATTCAACAAAACCAGACAGAACTTAGGACAATGGTAAAACTAATTTAGATCAGGAGAATTCTGCTCACAGTTCTGGAACTGCAGAGAAGAGTAACCATCCAGATAAGATCTCCGTTTTACAGATAACACTGATTTTAGTTATAGAAACACTGGATTTACATAATTTATTCGAAGAAGTGTGGGTGAAGGGTTTTTTTCTTCTTGCTATTCAGATATGCCATTTGGCTTTTATTCTATGGCAGGGAATGCATTTGTTAAAGGGAAGATGATGACATTTCCCCATTTTGGCAATGTATGTGTAACCAACCACTTTATACAGCATGACTCTTTCTAATAATGTAAGATCTTAACTGGTCTCTAGGCAATGGTAGAAGTTTGGAAGCAGCTGTGATGCACTTTGTGCTTAATCCTCTGTGATATAAACTGCTGAAGCTTCCTTAACTTTGTTGTTAGGTGTCTGCAGGGGACTAAGTTTTCACTAGTAAATTCTTTAAGTGCCTGCAATGGAGGCACTGACTCTAGGATGGGCTCTGGTAGAGTGTTACATCTTACTCAGGGAAGAGATTTTTGTGCACATGGTTGTGAACTTGATTAGGAAGGAAGAGCCCAAATTAATTCTAGAGTAAAGGAAAGGCAATATAAGGCCAATCTCTACTGGAGATGTTTGAAACTGATAAAAAGGAGACCTAGAGCAGAGTGAATCATGCCTGGTTTAATTTTTGTTTTTTTAAACAAACACAGACTTACGGTAGTTTTGCCAAATCCAGGCAGCCTCATTTAAAATTCAGCTGTGCCTGAAGCCAAGTTTTGAATGAAACTGAGTTAACGTGTGCTTAATGTGGAAACTATGTGAAACTCATCTATTTTATCTGAGTTTCGCACTGAGCCTGAAGTTTAGGACAAAACTCAAGTGATTGGGGAGATCCTATTCAAAGTGACTGAATAAAAGATTCTCAGGAACAAACGGGACATAAACGGAATGGGTTCCTAGCTACATTTTTATTAGGCAGTAGCAGTTTTCTTCAATGTGGAGATAGGTCCCATGTATTCTCATTTGGCTTATAGCATTTTTTTTATGCTGTTTGAGCTATGTTCATAAGACCACAGAAACCAAAACCAAAGTTTTTTTCAGTCATTTCACTCGATTTTGTACATTAGATCCACTTGTCACAAAAAAATTAGGCTATGTGTATCTATTTGTACCTCCCTATAGTCTATTCTCTTTTAACACTCAAAGCAACTTTAACACAGAACAAAATAGTTTCATTTTTGGCTTTATGCAGCCTAAGGACATGATGCAGCCTAGGGACATGATGACAGCAGGGATGGCAGGCCATGCTCATATTTCTGAGCAAAATAATATTTGAATGTTTTTTTTTTCCCCTTCCAACATGATGCTACTGGATCAATTATTGGACCTTGAGGGCTAAGTCCTATTTCACTTTATATATCTATTTTGCACATACATTGGTTTAGGTTTTGGCATTTACACACAGTTTAGGATTATATTGTGCCCTGCAGTGAAATAGAATCATGCTGCCCACCTAGAGACAAATCACAAACTGTCAATGCCAAACTTGCAGTTATAGTGCAGTATAGATGCTGTTTGGATATATAAAAATGAAAAAGAACTGGGAAACTTGAAAATCTGGCAAAGAAAATAACTGAGTGAGGATAAATATCTCTTTCAATATAATCCATGGTCCCTCGGCAGATGGTGACATTCTTATGCTACGAAATACCATAAGCCATGTCATACTGCAACAGACTGGAAAATGCAGGAAAGACAGAGTATTCTACAATGCTCATCTTTCTTTTTGACATGAGATGGAATAACTTTTCAGGCTTTTATAAAACACTGAGTTACTATATTTCTAGTGCACAAAAAAACTGGAAAACATGCATGCTTAATCAATTTGCTATATAGAAACACTCATTCAAACACTCAAAAATGGCATCCTTTATATTTTAGGGTTATTTCCCCTAAAAATGAAGCCTAGATTCATATATCCCATGTGTGTGACAAAATCATGGGAGCATGTTTTGTATTTTAATACACTGACAGTGTTTTGGATATGATAGAGCTAGCTTACACAGCCCATTGTTCTCATGCTATTCAAACCATGCCATCTATAGCTATTCTTCACATTGTGACCACTGGCTGATGGGCTGCAGTGTAATGAGATTTCATGCCAAAATGAAACCCTTGTTGCGGACTGTGTGTCATCAATTTGCTACAGCTCTGCCTTGTACAACATTAGTTTGAAGTGTTTTATTTATGAGTTGGTGCACTCAACATTCAGTTTGAATTTTCACTGAATGCTGAATGTGAGTAAAGTTCCAGCTAATTTAATTGTCCTTGGGTAGACTGATATTGAATGATAAAGTCACATATTAGTCTCTGATTTCTAAACTGCCTGAAAATCCGTTAGTCTTAGCCAAGGCAGTGGACCAACTGAGAGTATTGCATTTTAAAAACCATGCTTTAAAGCTGTTTTTGTTTGTTTGTTTTCAATTATGAGGTTCCAAGGATTTTTTTTTAGCAGAGTTAGGACTCAGCTCTGCACATTACTGAATGGTGTAGCCCAAGTCAGAACACAACTTAAGCATAACTTGATTTTTATTACAGACAAGTTGTTTCTTCCATGGATTTCAAAGGGCCTTTTCTGAACCTGTGATGAAAAAGTGATTCCGGAAATGCAGCCACGTGTCTGCAGTGGTTCAGGCTAGAAGTTGTGGGATGTAGGGAGGGTGCTAGAACACATTTCTCTGCTTGGCTGAACAGTGCTAGTGATCTGACTATATTGTGTGATTTCAATGGGGCTACTTATGGGCATTTTACACATGCAAGCTCCTCAGCGCTGGACAATTTGAAAAGCGCCTGGTGCTTCAGTGCTTGCAGTTTCATAAGTGGTGAAATGCACATTAACAGTGAGAAAATGGCAGTGGTGTGCTTTTGAACTTCAACACATCAGAGGTGCTTTAGTTCAAAAGTGCACCACTAGGAATAGAGGCAGCCAGGGAAGCTGTACTCCTTGCCCCCAGTGCAGTGTTGGCCACTTCTATCATGGGGCTACACGCCGCGTGCCAGCAGCTCCCACAGTCACAGTGGGGAAGCCCTACACTGGACTCCGTGGGGAAGCAGGCGGCAGGGTTTCCTCCACTCCTAGTGGGGTGCAGGGACCTGTGCAGTAGGGGGCAAGCAAGGTAGCAGGCCCAGGGCTACCCCCATTGCGAATGCAGGAACTGCATTCACGGGGCATGGAGCTCCAGTGATAGAGGCAACCAGGCAAGCTGCGGTCCCCTTCCACCTCACCCTCATGTGCAGCACTAGTTGGAGCCTACACGCCCCAGCATCGCACCCATACCCTGCCCTGCCGAACTCTGAACTTCTGCTGTCTCCCCTGAGCATGGGCTCTGTGCTTCTGTCCAGCTGCAACTCTACTTCTCACCAGCCCTGCTGCTTCCCTACCTGCTGCCCCAACTGAGTTGATTTCCAGGAAACCAAGCAGGTTCCCATGGGGCGGCTGCAGCAAGAGCCCTGCCCAGAAGCTGCTGCTGTCTGGGCTGGGCCCTTCTGCCCAAGAGGGTGGGAAGGAGGCACAACAGAGTATGCTGGAGGGGTATACATGTGAGTGCCTTGCTCTCAGTCTGGTGGGGGAGAGGACTGGGTACAGCACAATTCATTGAGGGGTTCCACAGGCCTGGTGAAAGTGCCTGGTGGGCTGGACTTGTCCCACGGGCTGTGTTGTGCCCACCCCTGGTCTTGTGTATAAGTGTCCCCACACTTCAAAATAATGGCAGGGATGCTTTATCTAAAGCTTGTCAAATAAGCTTTAGATAAAGTGCTGGTGCCACCATTTTGAAGTGTGGGGATGCTGATACGTGAGACGCTGGTGGCTGGTTGGAGCATGGTAATTACTATGCTCTAGCAGACTCGATTAATCAAATCTGCTCCAACACTGTAATTACAGACCAACAGGTCTAGACCGATGAAACATAAACCACTGTAACTTGTTCCGTTGGAGTCTACCCCTGATTTTTTTCAGGGGTAATTTTCTACTACAAGTCAACACAGTGTAGACATTTGTTTCCTTTTTTCTCTACCTCTTTACATCATTATAATTCTTATTACACAGGTTAAATGTTTTTCTTTCCGTTCCCTTAGAAGCAGAACCAATATATCATATTTGCTTAAATAAGTCACGCTCTGGAATAAGAAACACACTTTGTTTTTGAAAGGAAGAATGAAGGAAAAAAGATCTTTTCAGTGAGTAACTGGATGCATCTACACATGCTCCCCACAACTCAGTTGTTACTGCACCATCATTTAGTACCGTCAGGAAGTACTAAATGCCGGTGCAGTAACCGCTGTTGATGAGTTGTCCCAGTGTAAAAATAACATGTTTATTTTTAGGTGCTGTATTGCCATAGCAACACGCCATTGCCATGCACGAGGTGCTCATCACTACGGCGATGTAGCATTTGTCTCAGTTTGTGTCCACCAACAGATGCTACGTCACCATAACACATTACTATGGCAACATAGCATCAGACATGCTCACTGAGTGGAGTAGCAAGCCTGTCCTGTTCATTGTCCTGTTCCCTGTGAACCACTGAAGATTTTATTTACACTTTTGCCCGGTAAGCAGCATAAACTATTCTTACCATATTCCTTGCATATAATATGTGCTCCAATTTCTAGCAGCTGTTTTTTGGGGGGAGTGTGTGTTGCATAAGATAAAATATAGTATTTCACTGCATAGAGTGGGGGGTGTTCAGGAAATGCTTAAAGGGTATCATACAGGAGATAGAAGAGCACAATTAATTACTGTGCTTAAAATGCTTTAAAGCACTGTCTATGTGCTGAGTTTGACTTAGTAGTAGTAGCAGCAGCAGTAGCTGCTATAGGTCAATAGCAATGCTGATGACCCCAGCCTCATTCAACATGCATTTACCCCCTCATCTTTTTAGACTCAAGGTCCCCCTTGATAGATTGAAGACACCACTTTGAATATGCCAGCTCTAAGTTTTCACTTGATTTTTGACTGCAGAAGAAAAATTGAGCAATTATTCTGCTGCAAAGAACTCAGAAAGACCACAAGAGGTCAAAATGCTTTTAACACTATGAATTCCTACTTGAAATATCTTATCTTGAGCGTCATGTTTACATGCCTAACACTGCGTCTAACATTGTGTGGCAGACCATGGCATCCCGAGAGGATCTCAATATGGTACCCTAAGGGTGTTACGGTACCCTAAGGGTGTTACAGCACCCTGCTTGGGAATATTACTGGTATATACCTTCAGGTGTGTGTGCGTGCGTGTGTGTGTGTCTGTCTGTCTATCTATAGATATAGATATAGCCATAGGATAAGTATATGGGATAAGTGTTTATATATATATATATATATAATATTTATAAAAATTATATGTAATTATATAATGTATATAAATATATAAAATTATTTATATATTATATATAATATATGTTATATATATATTTTATATATATACTATATATATAGTGTCTCTGTGTGTGTGCGCGTGTATATATATATATTAGTGTGTGCACGTTTGTATATATAATATAATTTATATAATGTAATTTTATTAATAATACAATTAATAATATAATACAATATAATTTTATATTTTTATATAAAATATAAATAATTTATATTATATATAAATATATAACATTATTTATATATTATATATATGTTATATATATTTTTTATATATACTATATAATGTCTGTGTGTGTGCATGTATATATATATTACATAGTGTGTGTATGAGTATGCATATATATACACACACATGCACACACTATATAATAATAATATATAATAGTGTATATAATATAATAGTGTAATATCTATATATTGTAGTGATGGGATAAATATTGCAATACTAAATAAAGAGTGAGCCTAAATATTCATGTTTATATTACAGTGACATTATGTTCTGCAAGGCAATCCCCTATCAAGTGAATCTAATGTAGAACCTATAATAATCTTTGATACAATAATCAAAGGCTGCTATTATTTACTGATTTTTTTAATGGAACGTTTGCCCTTCACTGTTGGTGGAATGTTACATTCAAATATTCAGGAAATAATAACAGCCTTTGATTAGCATATCAAAGGTTATTCAAGGTTTTATATTAGTTTCCCTTGACCATACACAGCCTTACAGAAGAGAATGTCACTGTGACCTTGAGTTCTGTGAGAAAGATTAAAGGGTACATATCTAAATTGAATAAAATCCAGTGTCTACACTATGGGAGCTGATTTTTCAGAACTTCTTTGATCCTGGGCAGGCTTAGTGTTAAAGCTACTATTCGGCAGTACCCTCAATGAAAACACACTGTTTCATTTCATGTCTAAAGATAAACAAACCACGCCAAGTACTGCAGGGTGACAAGGAGCTTCATACCAAAAGGCCTTTTTTAAAACTATCTCTGGCTTAGAGCTTATGCCAAATGGAGCATTTAAAGCTTGCTTTTCAAGGGAAACAAACAAGGGAAAAATTGTAGTCTTCCATATTTGAAACCACAGCATTAAGTTTAGTAAAACATTCTGCAGTATCATGTTATCAAGAGGGGTTGGTCCACAGTTTCCAGTGAGGGAGCTGGTGAGTGCTTGCTAGAGACGTCACAGAAGGTACAATTAGGATGGTGTTAGTGCAGGGGTGGCCAGCTTGGAGCACATATGCCACAAGTGGCACTGGAAGCCACTCTTCGTAGCATGTGGCATTTTGTGGAGGGGACAGGTAGCACAGTGACAGATAGGACAGGAAGCAGGAAACAGAGTAGCAGGTTGGGCAGGGAGTACAGGACAGGAAGCAGAAAGCAGAGTATCAGATAGGGCAGGGAACAGGAAACAGAGAAGCAGATCAGGCAAGGGAAGGGGGTTGGAGTAGCAATTTGAGAGGGCATGGGTCTAATTTGTGGCATCCCTGGCCAAAAGTTTTGCCTTCACTAGGGTTGGCAAGCCGGTCGAGTGACCGATCACATGTTGTCAATTGAACAGTCAATTGACTCTATTTTTTTTTTACTGGTTAAAGATTATAACAATTTTACCAAAAAAACTACTTTTTTGTAGTTTTCCTGACAGAAATATGTTTTTTTTAATTTGTTTTTGACACATTTCTTTTATTTGGACCTATTGGCAATTTTTTTTTTCAATTTTTGACTGGTATTTGACTGGACAAATAACCAACCCTGGCCTCTACTTGTGAATATATGTTTGAACTAGCATCTAGAACACAAGGGTTTCAGTTGCTGGCTGAGTTATAAACTTACTGTGTCTTATCCAGGAAGTCATTTTAATATATGAAGCATCATAGTTTGCCTCAGTTATGTGAGTGTTCAGTTTTTCCATCCTTCCCCTAGAGCACTGGGATTGGAAGAGACCTTAGGAAAGGGTGACAGTCACTGGCCAGCTATACAGTCAATAATGAGAGCAGTTCTCCCTGCCCTCCCTTACCTTGTTTCATTTTGAGGCAGTTTTGAAGCTCTCTGTTTTTTCAGTTTTTCTGTTCCAAGTTCGAAATTAATTGAAACAGCACCGAAACAAAACTGCTGGTGAAATTTCACACAGCCCTAGTATCTAGCCCTTGATATGTTGTATAAGATCCTCACAGCGGCCTTAGAAAAGACTAAATATGTGTATGAAAATTTGGTGGGAGAGGAGGGCAGCCTTACTTGCCACTCCCCTGCTGCCAAATTTCCAGACCTGTGCGAAGCCCTGCAATTGAAATAGTGTGGCCCAAACATTAGATTGTGAGGGGGGAAAATCAGTGCAGAGCTGGGTTAAGGGAGTGTGTAGGGCCCATTCTGGTCTTGCAAAGCCGGACCAAGGCAACACAGGGTCCAATCCAGCCACACACAGCTGGGACAAGTGGTGTGGCACCTGACCTGGTCACACAGGGCTGGGCTGAAGTTCAATCTGGATGTGCAAAGCCTCATCCGGGCACTGACCCTGGGATCTGGGCCATGGTCTAGCCCTGCACTACTCTTTCAGCTCACAGGACTGAAAAGTTGAGGACCATGGCCATAGATACAAACTTATGTGCTAGAAAACCACAGCTAACAACTTCTAGATAGCTTGCTGACCAGTGGAGTTCAAAGTTTTGAGTTAGGTGTCTATATATGATGCATGGAGAGAATTGGGTGCTTAAAACTTGGTTCCCAGAAGTTGCGACCTGAGGGAGAAACTGTGTACTTGACAAGTGTTGCTTAAACCTATCTTAAACAAGGACACCTAGTTCTGGACTGCTGAGAGGTACCTAATCTTGTTCTGAGCCCATTCTGGAATTGGGTTCCTGAGCCCTTTTTTAAAAATAGTCATCCAGGATATGGGAGACCTTGGTTTAAACTCCCTATCTGCCCAAGAGGATTTGACCCCACTTCTCCCATTCCTAGGTGATTGCCCATACCATCACAGAGTCTGAAGTGGGGCTTGCTCAGCCCCTGCTATTGGAGCTGTTCCACTTTTCATGGAGCAAGTGAGAATGATTCCATACCCTAGCTGTTAGGGCAGTCGCCCAGAAGAGTTTCAGCTGAGTGTGTCTTCCAGATCAGGCCCCACAAATGAGAAAAATGGGGGAATAACTTTTTTCTGCATCCTAGTAGGGCTGCTGCAACCTGCACTCAGCAGCTCAGCTCTCTCAGGATTTAAGCAGTTGTATATGAACTTAGAAACGGACACTTTGCTGCTCATGGGAGACAAATTTTAAAAGGAAATTTGAGCCCTGAGAAAATCTAGGTGCCTGTGAGATTATGTGAGGGTTTCATAAATACTAGTGCACCCAAATTTCTCTTGTGAATTCAACCTCTGTTTAAAGAATACAACTCCCTTTTGAAAGCATAAAGACTTGTTCATGTGTCTCAGTCAACACAGTTGCCTGCGGGGTAGAACATTCCCTTTTGGATACTGGAAGAGCAGGTTCACTTATCCAACAAACTGTGTATTTTTCTCTCCATACATTTCTAGAGTGAAATATGTAATAAACCTGCATGCTTTGCTTATGAATTAGAGCCTTTGGCTTCCATGGCCATTCCTCTGCAGATGCCTTAGAGGATTATCCCAGATTCAGTATTCTGAATAAGTAAACACCTGCAAAATAGGAACATATGTTTCAAGCTTTTAATGAGAAAGAGCTTGTTTGTCATTACAGTAAATGATTTATTATAAGCATTCAAATATTCCATTGCAAATTTACTTTTCCTACCCTTTTGTGTTTACCTTGCCTGGTGAGCAGTTTGCAGATGGGACAGCATAAAACCCTATGTGTAGAAGGACAAAAAGAAAACATAAGGACTGTAGACTTAGGTTAGAGATAGAACCTACATCTTATGTATAGTATTAGAGTTTAACTCAATCTCCATTTGACATTGGGATGACCTTAAGCACTAGTCATATTATTCCATATATGCTTATAGCGAAGTGCTGACATCTTCTGTATTGTCTGGGGATGGTCACTGTCAGAATCAGCTCGATGGGCAAGATGTACTCCACTTCTAACGCATTAGGGCCTACACTTCTATAGAGCAGCCCAGCTCTTGCACAGATGTTTTTAAAACAAATATATTCTGTGCATATCCTACAGAAAATCAATCCTTGTTCATTGATATTATTTTTAGCTTTCCCATCTACCTGAAAATATAGTTGAATTATGTTGGGATGTTTATGTTGTTTATGTTTTTTTTCCCTTCCAACATGATGCTACTGGATCTATTATTTTACAGACTTTAATACTATCACAAACATAAAAACATATATGTTATTATTTGCATAGAACTGAGAAGTCAATTACAATTCTGGTCAAGCAAATGGAGCTGAGACTAATGTTCATTCTAACATGAACATTTATTTAATGACTCTGAGCATGAATTACAGGAGCAGGTGGGAAGTGAGACGAGGATAAAGTATACATTTTTATGTTTCATAAATAGATCCCTTAAAAGGGTGTTTACATACTTGCTCAGTTTATCTCTAGATGATTGATTTGAACAATATGAACAAAGAGCAATTATTTTACAGACTTTAATACTATCACAAACATAAAAAAAGATTAAATTCTATTCATCTCACATGTGTGACTTCAAGGATCCGGCCCAAAGGATTAAATAGTAGAAATAGAAACATACTGGTAATATAATAGAAGGAAAAAATGAATGTAAGATTCACCACAAATCAGCCTGGTGGTCTGTCAGTGCATTGCCTTGTATTCAGTAGGCAACCAATGCTGTTTCATAAGAGAAGATAGTAATTAAACTTTCACAACATTAACGTGCCTAGAAAATTATAGGATGCAGTAAAGAAGAGAAGATTTATTATCTGAGTCTTGCAGAGATCAGAATAAGCCGTGAGGCATAAGATTTGATTATCCTTGTCTTAGCTTGTTTAACTATCAATGGTGAAACTATTCAGCTCAAATGTAGATAACAGAGTTTGACTCAATGACCTGCTAGAAATATGTCTTTTGCCAGCTGATTGCATGCTTGTCAGAGAAATATATCCTTTCATTTATTCCATATTTACTGGCTATTATTTCTGAGTGGCCATGTTAGTCATATTGTGAGACAGACCCAGAAATTAAAGACAGTCATAGATATTTAAGGTCAGAGGCGACTGTTATGACCCTCTATTTTGACATTCTGCACAACACAGGCCATCTGACTTCCCTCCATTCTTATTGTATCACAGCTATTTTGCCCAGTTTAGACTTAACACCCTCTAAGTTTTGCCTTCTTTCCAGGTCAAACATTCCTACCCTCTGCATGTTCCTGTAAAACTCTAGCTGTCTTTATTATCTTTCAGCAGAATCTTGCTTCTAAAGTATTTACAAAGGTCGCTGTCCGATGGTAGTAATGTTGTCAAAACACTCTAACAGGTGGCGTTAATGAGAGGCATGTAGCTCTAACTCAGCACAAAATTTGCAAATGTGTCTTTCCACACACTATCTTCTTTATTTTTCCTGAAGAGAAAAAGTTTATAAAAATATGCTGTATTTTCTTGACTCACCCTCTGTTTTCTCCTAAACTAAAGCTCAAACTCTAGCTGCTGTTGAAGGCTGGTGTCCATAGGTTGATATATCATTTTGAAAAGAGCTAGAGATTTGTGGGCTGTGAAATAGACCAGGAGTAAATAGCAGACAGGTGAGCTAGACCTACATATCCCTTATCAACACCACCTATTACAATGTTTTGGCAATATAACTATCCTTGGACAGTGATCTGAATTTGGGGGAAAGGTGCATGTTGTGTGTGAAAATCTATGGTAGTCAAATACAGCAAAATGGTCTCCACAGCCCATTGTTACTCCTTCAGCCATGCCCAGGAGTCAGACTTCCCCCCTTCCTCTCTGTAGGCTACCAACATTGCTAGCTTGTGACCAGTGGAAAGAGTTCCAGGAGCTGCTATTAATCTATCAATACCCATTTAGAGAGTGGAGAAGTAGGGGAAGAAGGGCAGGCAATGAGTAGAAGGTATCTGCTATTACTGTAGGATGGCTAACTGAACCAGCCAGGGAGTAACTTACTCTGTAAGTTACTCAGTTGTAACGTATTCTGTGAAAGCAGTTAAACCAAACCATAAAAAATCATTCATAATCCAAAATAAACTCATTCACATGGTGCATTGTCCCAGTATAACGCTAGTGAAATGATTATGACAAGAACTTTACCCATGTTGACAAGCTTTCAGACTCACAGTGCTTTCTTTGGGGTTTCTGTTGGCATTCTTAGCAGGTTGCTAAGAATATTATGTATAACTCAAAAGACCTGTTATTTTATTTTCTACACAAGTTGTTTTTGTCAAATCAATGGGGGTGCTCCTGGAATTGGGTGCTATTCTTTTTTTATTAAGTAGATCAATATCTGGCAATTTAGCCAAACGTGAAGACTCCTCTCAAGAAATACTTGCCCATGTAGCTTTCTGACAATACTCAGGTATGGATTTTGCTGAAGAAAGCTCTGTGGAGATAAAGAAGAATTAGCTGCTACAGCAACATCTGTCACCACTTGCCCCTCAACTTTCTTCTTCCATGAGCAGTTTCAGAGTTCCTTGTGTTGATTTTCTCATTGACTTTTCTCTTTGACTTTGGCAATTAGTTACAAATTCTTAGCATCCTGTGCCTAGAGCCTTTCTCCCTGCATTGCTTATAGGATAATCCCTCCTTCTCTGGAGTCTGGACCTCTTGTTGATAACAATCCATTCTGTTCCTTTTGGAGTCTTATATGCCTCTGCTTCCTTCACTCACCTAATCTCTTCTCACAATTGATACCCCTGAAACCCCGTGTTCTTTTAAGCCCTCTGAGCTTTATTTTTTAAACCCATCCATAAAGAACATGATCTTGTATGGTACAGGTGCAGAAAAGAGAAAAAATGACGAGCAACGAATAGAACACTCGGGAATACAGATTCCTGTTAATGAGGGCAGAGCTATGCAGGCACCAATGTTCTCCTGCTACCAGCAAGAGTGAGGTCAAAGCAGGGGGGACATCTTAGTTAAATGCTTCATTTGCAAACTGAGGATCACCTTCAGCCCACCGAACTTTACAGATGCCCCAGTTTCCCCACACTCCCTGCTCTTGCAGTATTGTTGTGCTATGCTCCTGAACATCAAGGAGATGGCGATGTACTACTCATTGGATCTCAGGGGTAGATGTACTATACACAACATTTACACAGCCTCTGGACCACACTGGGGATTGCCTCACTGAAAAATGGCAGACCTGTTTCATGTGCACTCAGAAATGAGTAAAATGTGACTGCCTCAGAGTGGTACTAGACATGTAGCCATAAATGTGCCTATTAAAAAATAATTTTTGGTACACGTTCAGTGCTTCTCTAAGGTGGTGATATTACAATGTTTTTGGATGTTGCTCACAGAGCAGTTGCATCATACTTCACTTCAAAGGTCCTTAGCGTAGTCTCTTGACAGTGTATGCATTCACAAGGGAATGAGGGGTATTTTCACTTATGACCTGAAACTAAGCCAATTTAAATCGATACATATGTATGTATGCATGTATATGAGATTGAGGTGTCCTAGCTTTTAACCATATAGATCTATATATTGGCTCTGAGCCACTCTAAGCTCTTAAACCTTTCCCTCTGCATAGCCTTTGCTCACACTTGAGTGGAAAAGCAATGGCCCAGTGCCCTCTGCTACCTACATTTGACTCAAAGACTGCCATGTTCAAGGTTAAACATTATTGACAATATGCTATGTGATCATTAGAATAATGTGAGCTTGAAGCAAAACTGTAATACTGTACATATTGAGGGAGGGGAGAGAATTTTTGACCCCTCATTGTAAGGTTGGGCTTTTTTGTGCAATGCTTGAGGGAGTACAAATGGAGCATCCAGTTACTTCTTACTGTCTTTAGAGACGGGCAGGCTTAATTTTCAGGGCCCTCAGTAGGGAGCAGTGTCACAGCTTGTAGTGTTAATTATCTTGAATCAAAGCTGGCACCTGGTTACTGGTACCCCAAGAGGAAAAAAAACATCCCCTTTGTAGCTGTTGCAGCTGCTGTCTCTTGGCAAAAGAACAGGTGGAAACAATCCAAGAGAGGTGCCAACAGCAAAGAATCAGCTCCTCAGTCAGGAAAAGGGATGGACAAACTACATTAGTGTCATATTTCTGACATAGTACCCACTTCACTGGCAGACTAAAACCAACATCACAGAGCCAACAAATCATAGTACCTATGAACCAAAGCACATAGTCTGTAACTGAGTTATTAGTACCTGAACTAATTTAGTTATTAGTTATTAGTATCTGAAACAACTAGACTGAATAAAAGCTATTAAATACTGATGTGGCTGAACCAAGCTATAGATTGAGTGTGGGTACACAGTATATGTGAATCAAGACACATGTACTACATTTTCTAATCATGCTGATAAACTGTATTTTAGCCCAAGGGGTCCTGTTTAATTGGAAAGGAATGGAAGCTTTCTATTGAATAGGTACACACAAGAAAAGATGTGTCATGTGATCAGGACTATAGCACTAACGTGGTTGTTTTAAGATCTAATGCAGTTAGGGCACCAGTGTTTCTAAGGGCCCTGGTACACATGAAGAAATTGCCCCTTTTAGTGGTTTGATTGCACTTTTTAATGATTTAATTGTGTAACGGTGTATACATTTGGTGGCATATTACAATTAAATTCTGTAAAATGTACACCTTTGGCAGCATATTTTGATTTAAATGATTATTTTACATAGCAAACTAAAACACATGCCATGTACTTTAGTTTGCCACGTAACAAATTACAGCTATAATCCTCATGTGTACAAGGGCCCTATACCAAGAGAAGGTGGCGGGCATGGCACACGGAGTACTGGAAGCCCAGGTGTGCTCAGGGAAACTCAGATTTGGTGGGTTTCCAGCGCCTTGTGGTCCATGCCTGCCACCTTCTCTGGCTGCCAACATACCTAGCCACTAGGGCTGTGCAAGGCTTTGGACAGAGCTTCAGATCCGGAGATGCTTTGGACGCTTTGGGGTCTGAAGCAGCGTGTCTGAGCCAAAGTGCTGGACTCATTCGGCTTCCCAAAGTAGTTCGGAGCCACCTCTGAGATCTGGCCATAGGGTATAATGGGGAAACAATAAAATACCTATAACTTTGCTGTTTTTTGTTTGATTTGGATGAAATTTTCAGGGGTGGTAGACTCTGTAGAAAGGATAAAGCTTGCCAAGTTTCAAGAAGATTGGTACAGGGGCTTGGGGGGAACAGCACCCCAAATTTGTGAAAACAAAACTCATGTTACATCTAGGCATTACAACATAGAGGGGTGAAAACTGTAGGAGTGGTAATCTATGCTGAGACTACAAAGCCTGCCAAGTTTCAAGAAGATCAGTGCAGGGATTTGGGGGGAACTGCACCTCAAGCTGTGGACAAGTAAAACTCGTGACATGAGTGCTTGTAGGACTGACTGGCTCCGTCCTGGGGCAGGGAGGGGAGACACTGCTGCAGGCCTGGCTGCTAAGCTGCTGTGTTACCAGTTACCAATCAATCAATCATGATTCACTCAGGGACCAGGGACTCAGGGACCAGCTCAATACAC
>JAGPOW010003642.1:104176503-104187003 GCA_030014935.1 Caiman crocodilus | reverse complement strand
TGCAGGCCTGGCTGCTAAGCTGCTGTGTTACCAGTTACCAATCAATCAATCATGATTCACTCAGGGACCAGGGACTCAGGGACCAGCTCAATACACAGGCCCTAGCTACTACATAACGACTTAACGAGCAGCAATTAGCACCTATAAAACCAGGCTAAGGAGAGGAAAGACTCCATACAGACAATCAACTGCTCCAAGACAGAGAGAGTCTTGCCACGAGTTTTGTCTGTCAGCAGCCAGGGATGCAGGGCCCCAGAACCCTCCTGCACTGATCTCCTCCACAGCTGGCATCATAGCAGGGGCTACCATGCCTGCAGCTGTCACCCCGCTGTGCTTTAACACACACAGTGTCACCCATGGCACGAGTTTTGCACGTCTGCAGCTTGGGGTGCAGTTCCCCCCAAACCCCTGCATCTATCTCCTTGAAACTTGTCAGTCTTTGTGGCCTCCGTAAGAGCTACCATCCCTGCAGTTTTTGACTGCCCCCCCGCCATGTTGTAACACACACCCATGACAGGAGTGTTTGGCTTTCAATAATTTGGGGTACAGTTCCCCTCCGAAAGCCCTGCACCGATCATCTTGAAACATGCATGGTTCATGCTGTCAGCAGAAGCTACCATCCCTGTAAGTTTCATCCAAATTGGACAAAAAATAACGAATGTATAGATATTTCATTGATTCCCCATTATACCCTATGGCCAGATCTCCGAGGTGGCTCCAAAGCTTCAGCTGGATCGAAGCGTAAACCTGGTCTGGAGCTCTAGATCAGATCACAGCCATCCAAAACAGCCAGATCCAAAGCCAGATCAGATCGCTCCTAGCCACCCTCCTGTGGCCTTCCCAGGGCAGCCACCCTGTTCCTGGGCAGTCCCAGGTGGCAGGGATGGTGCATGAGGTGCTGGAAGCCCACCAATCCCAAGTTCTCCTGAGTACACCCAGGCTTCCAGCACCCCATGCACTATTGGGTCCAGCAGATGCTGCCTGTGAGCTGGGGCTGTACCCTGCCCAGGCAGCCCCAGGGGGTGCTGCTGCTGCAGAAGAAAGCACCGGGGCCCCTGCAGCTCATGCATGCAGGCTGGACTGAGGAAAAAAATAAAAAAGAAGCAAGGGCCTGATCTTATTTTTTCCTCTCCCAAAGCCTGCCTGCAGGAAATAAAATGCCAGTGGGTCATAGCCCCTGAGCTGAAGGGAGCCCCAGTGCTTCCCTCTGTGGAAGCAGCGCTCCCCAGGACCACCTGGGCTGGGTGCCAGCAGGCAGGTACCACCTGGGGGTGCTGCCACCATGGAGGGAAGCACTAGGATCCCCTGCAGATCAGGACCCTCCGGCAGCTTGCTCCCTGGCTGTAGGAGAGGTAGGCAGGCTCCAGAAAAAAAAGAGGGATTGGGCCCCTCACTGCTTTTTTTTTTCCACTTTGCAAGCCAGCTTGCTTTGTGGTGGAGGAGTAGGGGGTGCGAGAAGATGGGAGTGTGAGCTGATGGGAACATCACTTCTGTCAGAGTGACGAAGTCCCTAAATTGAAATGGTGGGTTTTTGACTGACAATTAAAAATCCACCAATTAAAAACCCACCACTTCAACTTAGGGTGAACTAAACCCCCAACACATGTACAAGTGGCCTTTCAGTGTATGTTAGTCTTGTGCAGGAATACATTAATGTACAGAACACTGGAGGTGTTTCCACACCTATAGATCACAGAAATGATCCAGCTGGTCTAGGCTCTGGTCTTAGGCAGTCAAGTCAAGTCAAATCAGTCCCAAGGCCACTGCAACCTTTGGGGCACCTTAGATGCTGCAATAACCCTCCTCTACTCTGCCCTGTGTTTGTCTAGGCTTGCACACTCTGTCACTTGAAGCCCTGTCCAGTCTTGGATATGGTCAGTGCCAATTACTTCAAAGGAGAGTATAAAAAAAACCTCACACCAGGAAATAATGAACAATCTACCCAGAGAGGGAAGTTTCTTCCTAATTCTCCCATTGGTTAGAGATTGGTTTATGCGCTGAAGATCTCTCCCAAATGCTGCTTTAACTATATGTTATGTCTTTAACCCTAGCTCTCATTAATGTGGATTTTCTCATTACTGTGTTGAATCCTTTTAGATTCCTGGCTTTAATAATACCCATTGGCAAGGAGTCCCACCAGCTAATTATGCAGTGTCTTTAACGGAATGTAGTTAACTGATGGAACTCATTGTTTCAAGATGTTGTGGAGGCTGATTACTTAACCAGGTCCAAAAGAGGATTTAGACAAATTCATAAGTAGGTATTAAACACTGTAGTAGGGCAGCAACCTCCAAAGTTGGGTTTCTAAATGCTGGAAGCCATAAAGGAAGAGAGATAGGGCAAGATCACTCTGGGTAGGTCCTGAATAAGTATTCTTTCCTTGGCATCCACCCTCAGGTATGATGAGACACAAAATATTTCTGGGAGCAGCAGCCTATAGCCCACAGGCTGGATCTGGCCTATAAAGAGGCTGGATCTAACCCAAGAAGGTCCAACCTAGCCCAGAGCATCAGGGAGCACACAGCTGTGCTGAGCTACTTATCCCCACATGGCATCCTCCACAGCAGCACTGCCAGCTGCTCTCTATGCCCATGCTTACCTTCTCTGCAAAGGGAAGGTATCAGCAGGAAGAGTAAATGCTTGAACTCTCCTTGGGATAGGGGTGGGTGGGACTTGCAGCCCACAGCAAAGAGCCAGGTCACAGAGGGCCTGGGTGGTAAAATATTGCTGATCTCTGGAATAGTGGGGTAGATAGGCCTGTAGCCTGGCCCAAAATGGCACTGCTTTTCTTTTTTGGCTACTTTATATTTGTTGCCTTGTAGTTTACTGCCGGTGTTGCTTGTTGTGACATGTTATACCTGCTGTGACTAATGAATCACACATGGACAGCATTGATTGTGCTGTGACAATGACAAAACAAGTTTAATGAGATGGCCAACAGTTGTCAAAGCCTATTTTTAATGGCTGGTTGACACAGTACTTAAAAACACCTGCAACTTTCCCACATTACGGTTTAAAATGTTAGTAACATTTTTTTTTTTCATGTATAGTGATTATGAAGATCAGGTAAAAGAGGTTTTGACTATTGCTATATAGCTAAATTGAAGTTGGATCTTACCTCGTTCAGCAAGACTATATTATAACAAACTATTAAATTTAGGTGCTGTATTCTGGATGTGTAGGACAGCCCTAATGTAGTAAATTATAACATTATGGCTCTAAGGGTGAGATTATACATTTACAATTAGACTATGTTAATAGCACTTAAAACTTGAATGATGACACATTAAGGCTCATTAACAGTACTAAGTGCCCTTTCTAAATGCTAGAAGCTGTAAAAGAAGAGAGGTAGGGCCTTTGGGCATTTTAAAGTTACACCACTTGGGGCAAGGATTAGCTGTCTGTGTTATGTAGGTTGAATTAAGTTAACCAGGGAAGAGGGAGGGGGTAGAAGAAGGGGTGCTGCTGACTCGATGCCCCCTCTAAATTGCACCCTTGCCCCCCAAATCATTCCCCAAACCTTTCCCCCTGCCCCACATCAACCCCTTCACCTGTGGATCATTGCCTTGCTTCCCTAATCAACCTGAGAGTGGTGGAGGTGCTGGTGGGAAGGTCCTCTCTCCCTGCCTGCTCCTGGGGTTCCTACAGATAATGCCACCTCTGTGCACCCAGATCCAGTCCCTGCACCTGAAAGGGGGGGCAGGGAAAAGGGGTAAAAAGGGGGCAGGAAGCTTCCAGACATCCCCAGGCCCTCGTGGGGGCTGCATCCAGGTGCCTGAGGTCAGCATGCACTGAAGAGAACCCAGGAGCATTCAGGGAGGGGGGAACCCACCCTCCATTGCTGCCTCCACAACTGCTGCTGGGATGACTGGAGTAGCAGGGCAGCGATCTGAGTGTGAAAGGGCCAAACAAGGGTGGGGGATGATCTCCCCAGGGCCTGACTGGGGGCATCTGGGAAATCTGGGTGATGAAGGGGGTTGTCCAAGCAGTATGGGAGGAGGCCCTTCCTACCCCTCCTCTCTGGCCTATACTGTGGCAGTGAGCAGAGCAGGCATGGAGTAGACTTGAAGTCCTCAGCCATGCCCCTGTGTGCCATCCCTCTGGCAGCATGTCTGAGCAGTGCCCATTAGAGAGGTTATTAACCCTGAACGTGTGACTGATCAGCTCACTAGTTAATGTTAACACAGACCAACATTCTTTAGACTTAGCGCCTGCTGACTCTAACGTGCAATCTCACTATAGTTCTTATTTATTCAAAGGACTCTTTGCCCTACTCTGGCAGTGTATTATTCCCACAGCGGTGTGAGACATTAGTGTAAAGGAGAATTGAGCCCGTGGTGTATTTCCCAGTTTTAAGTAAACTCTTGATTAGCCATAACAATATTATTAGTCTTCCATTTGTGGTTAAAAAGAACAATGAAGAAACTCAAAGGAAAACTTGTTTGAGTCTATCACATTGATTCAGAGACAGGTGATATTTTCAGCTGGCTCTTACTCATATTTTTCTCCAAGTATCTTTTTTCCTTTACACCTTTTCCAATTCTGTCCTTGCCAAATAAGACTCCTTCGTTATATTTGGTGCAACATATGTTCTAACACAAAACATTGCCAAAATTCTATTTTTTTATATTTAAATTTCAGTGATATTTTTTAGTATAATTGTACCAGAAACCTGCAATTGTTACTCTACTGAAGGAGTAGCTCGAAAAGCCAGATACTGATTCAGATTTATGGCTATGAGAAAAAGACCTGAAGGTCCAAGACAGCTACTGTGAGCTCTCCTGACATAGTCCAACTGTCCCCTAGCCCACTGACCTTGCATGAATTAGAAAAATCCCAAGGGCTGCTCTAAGTCTTGCTTTCCTGCTAGTACCTTACATGGGTTATTGTACCAACAAGAGACTGACAGGGCACGTGGAGGTTTCAGTCATTTTTCTACTCTGGCCACAAGGCTCAGGGTGCTCATAAGAGTTAGACAATTTTACATTGTGAAGGTTATTTTCTTTACAAGTTATAAGTGCTTAGGTGAATTTATGGGTCTAAGTATATCTGTTCAGGTTGGGAAAGTTTTACCTTCAAATATAGTGTCATTATTATGTTTTCCTTCATTTCAGTGACCTGGCTGCTGCTGAGTGAAATTTTCCCTGGCGGAATCAGAGGACGGGCCATTGCTTTGACCTCTAGCATGAACTGGGGCATAAATCTCCTTATCTCCTTGACATTTTTGACTGTAACTGGTAAGAATGCTTTGTTTCTTCCCAAGTCCATATTCCAAATACTAGGCATAATACACTTTTCCTATCTGAAGAAGATTAATCATCACTTAAAATTAGAAATAAAATACAGGGGCCAAATTAATTGGTGTGCCCACAAATATTGGTTTGTTGGTATCACTTACACCTTTTTTCCATATCCTCACCATGTATGACAGACTAGCATAGACTTCCGCTACAGCCTTATAGTCACAGATCTGTAAATAGGTCTAAATATGCCTGATGTAGTATAGTGGGCTTAAGAGAAAAAGACTAGCTTACCATTTTACACATCACTTTTGGATTTATTCATAGGTATCTAACTAATTTCAAGACATCACTTGACTAATCAGCTATAGAAAATAACCTAACATTTAGTCCTGCTTTGCTCTAAACTAGAGCTGGCTAATATTTTTTCTAACACTTTTTCATCAGTTACATGGCCACTTTACTAGCTTAAATGAATTTAGCCTGGATTTTGCATCTAAGTAATTGCAAACAAAATTTAGCCCTCACTCTTCAATTACAAGACTCGGATACATACTTTACTAAAGCCAATGAAGTTTACATATTTGACCATAGAGTATACCTCAGAGCATCTACCTTCACTTTCAGTCCTTGACACAAATTATTGCATGTCAGGAAATTCCATTCCCTACATGTTTGTGAAAGATAACAAAGGGCATGTCTCCCTGTGTCACTGATCCCATGTATTTTCCATTGTTCCAAGCATATTTGAAAAAAATTGATTATCCTTGCCTGAAACTAAAATGTGTTAACTCCTTGATCCATTTCTGGCACACACTTCACTGTTGACAATGGAAATGCTGGAAACTGCCAGCATGAAAGGATTAACTAAAGGCAGTTGGAATTTACTGAAATATGCTATTTTGGCTTCATGAAATTTGCACAACAAAAACAGATACTCATTTAATTTCAAGAAGCCTGAGACATTTCTGGCCTGCAATGTAGTAGAAACAATGACTATGAAAACGACCTATGTTGTAGGTGTTGCAACAAAAAATCAAGGAAGTAGAACCTGACTAAACTGAAGTTGTAGACCTACAGATTTCTGGCCCAAGGCACAATTAAATATTTGTCTTTCCTTTCTAGTAACAGTTAGTTACAAACAAGGGGGTGCAGATTGAATGGTGCCCAACTTTCCAGCCACACAAGCTAGATGAGTGATGTGGGGTTGGTCTGTGGGCTAGTTCCTGCTCAGAGTCAGCACTTGGAGGGGTGCAAGCCTATACACTGGTCTGATCATGCACGCCAGATCCAGCCATGCAGTGGCCTGACCCTATGCACCCTGATTTGGCCATGTGCTGCCCTGGCCCCCTGTGCTGGATATGGCTGTGCACTAACCCTGAGCTCCCAGATCCAGCTGCAGAGCAACCTGACACATGAGGGCAGGGCCATGTTATTGAGCCTGCAGGGCTTCCCACAGAATGGGAAATTTGGCAGCAGGGGAGCAGCAATAACACTACCACTGCTCCCCCACCGCTATCAGATTTATGGGCCTATGGAGAGCTTGTAACACCAAAAAATACACTTTTTTTCTTTTTCTTCTGCAGACCTTATTGGCTTGCCATGGGTGTGCTTCATTTACACAGTAATGAGTCTAGCATCCTTGGCTTTTGTCATCATGTTTATACCAGAGACAAAGGGGTGCTCTTTAGAACAAATATCCATGGAGCTAGCCAAACAGTAAGTATGCAAGATTGTATACCTTCCCCGATGTGCTACCAATAGAAAATCAACTTTTTTAATGCCACAGATCAACAGGGCACCACATGGCTTCTCTTGGAATATCAGACTCATAAAGGGCCTGATCCTGCACATACTGAATGCAATGGCAAAGTGCACATAACCCTTCCATGGTGAGGATTGGGCCCCAGAAGAGGAGACAGTTGCCTTCCTCTATCAACCTCATCACTTCAGTTGTTTTACACTGAAGTATGGCCTGGTGAATCTGAATATGATGGGAGTGGAGACCTGAAAACTTCCAAGGTTTGGTTGAGTTTTAATAAGGTTCTTTTAGACTGGGATTTGAACATGCTTATCTCAGTCTCTCAGGTCTGAAGAAGTTGTTTGGGAATCTCAAAAAATGTTGCTCTCAGAAAGTTTTGTATACACCCTTACCCTGCTTAATAGGGAAGATTTTGGTGTAGAAACAGTGATGAGTTTGCTACTACTTTTCTTCGTTCTACTGGGAATCCTGTGAATGACTGACGCCCTCCTGTTTTCTTTCATACCTCATAAGCAGAGCTGACCCAGTGTGATTTAAGTTTTTTGAAAACATCTTGCAAATCTCTCGGGGAAACAAAAATGAAACAGTTCATCCACAGTTTTCAAACAGGAGCTTCACTAGTAAAATTATCTGTGTCCTATAACAAAACAGCCACTTAATAGTCTGCTGCTATCTCTACGCATGATTCCCTTCTGCATTCTCCCGTTTATTTACTTCCAATTTAAGAAAGAAAGAAATGGGACTGATATTTGTAATTCAGGTCTCTCTGACATGTTCCAAATTTAACTTTTCATCAGCTAATTATGTCGTAGAAACCAGCTCCAGAAGTATCCAGCATAACACGTAAGGGGGTAGAGAAGTCAGTTGGCCATAATTATTATTATGAGGCCACAGTACAGATACTATTAGGTGACATCCTTTCCTCTATTGAAGTCAAAAGGATTTTTGCTACTTACTTTTATAGAGCAAGGATGTCACCCCTAGGGTCAGATCCTCCCCTACCTATTAGATGCCTAAGTGATTTGGGTGCCTAAGTGTGACTTCATTGCATCCTACTTGAGTGTCTGGAAAATGGTTAATAAAAATGTGGGTGTATCTGCTGCATAGGATACAAGCAGGTAAAAAAAATCAAACAAGCAGGTATATTAATGGATTTTCAGGGATTTGAGAAGGATGGAGAAGCACTGTACTTCAGCACCTAACAGGTGAAGTAGAATGTGGCCTGTATACTTTTGCTAGTCAGCAAATCACCACCTAAATTTAAGTTGATTATTTCCATCACTATTTCTGTTGCAACAATATTCACTGTCATTAGGTGCTGTCTATGTAAAGCACAATTGATAGTAGAATAAATTGGCTGGAAAATGAGGTTAGAATCATTCAGATTTGAAGATAGTCACCTATGTTTGACCATGAGGGTAATTAATCTCTTTACAACTAAGGGGTGTAATAGATTCTCCATTACCTGGAGTTTTAAAATCAAGGCTGGATACCTTTCTAAAAGAGATTTTCTTGTTCAACCACATTTTATTAGGTCTCGTAAGTGTTCTTTCTTTGAACAGTAGGAAAGAATAATTCCTTCCATTTCAAGAATCCCTAGATGATATCCTGACTAGATGATCACTTTCTATATGCTTACCGTGTTTTCTGGCCTAAAATCTAGGAACTCCTTAAGAATCCAACAGCGATTGCTGACTACCTGTCTTTGAAATACAGATTCATTGAACAAATCTATAGGCTCACTTTCTTTTGTTCTTCCTTTTCTGCTCCATCCCTAAAGAAACTGTAGCAGAAATAACCAGCGAGGATTTGTTTCATACATTAGAGTGTTTTCTGATACCATATAAAACTAGTTTAAATAAAGAAATTAAGCAAAATCTGCCATCTAGTGGAGAAATACATTCTATCGAAATTCATAGGAGACGCCTGTAAACATAGGGTACTTTTACGTGTGCTTCAGGGATGGAGGGGGCAGTACTTTAATTAGAGCAGTTCTAAGAGTTGTCTTGTGTATCAATGTCTCCGCACTTCAAAATGGCGGCAGGGGTGCTTGAACTAAAGCTTGTTAGACAACCTTTAGTTCAAGTGCCCCTGCCACCATTTTTAAACATGGGGACACTAATACAGAAGATGCAAGAGGCTGGAGTGCAATAATTGCCATGCTCCAGCAGATCTGATTGAGTCTGCTCCAATGCACTATAATTCCAGCACCTCAGAGCAGCCTCTGCACTTGTGTATAGGTGCCCATAGCTTCTAAAAACAGAAGGAGAAGCCAAAGTAGGAAACAATGCCTGAGACTACGTTCAGATTCTAAATGTACTTCCATGTGGATGACAGACACACAAATGAAAATAATGATTTGCTGGTAGAATGTTGTTTTTTTCTTTATACATTCTGAGGAAACCCCTCTGAGCCTCATATCAAATACTTTCCTTCAGTATCCAACATCCAACCTAATTAATAAGTATGGGGTAGTGTCTTTTACCTTTGCTTCCTTTGCGTGAAGCACAGCACACATCAGTTGTTCTACAGCATCCATATTAGGGGAGAACCATAACTTCCCTTGTGTTCTTGGTACTGGGAAAAGATAGTAATGTGTAATTGTCATCCTCTTCATGTAGAGAACAGAACTACTGAAAGTTGCTGTGCAGTTATGATACCTATATATACAGCTGGCAAGGTAGATATGTGCCTTAATAGACTATCTAAATAAGACATATAGAGCGAGCACAAGCTTTCATGAACCCAAGTTCACTTCATTAGGTGCTATGAAGGGGCACCAATATGTATAAGCAGCACTCAAATTTAGATTCAACAGAAGCTTTGTTCCTTTTATTATTGAGCATATACATCTTTGCATTATAAGATGGCCAAATTTACTATAATTACTCATATCCAAGATGAAGTTTCTTGTCCTTGTTGAACATGGGGAAGAGCCACTCATCCTGGATTTGAGTACAAGGTGAGGGGGCCAGGAGACTGCTGTGGTTCTCACTGGCCCTGAGCCTGAGTCAGGGCTGGAAGCAGAGCTGCAGCAGCCACCTGCCACACTGTGCCTGTCCCCTGCCACCTTTGCTTCCACAGCCTCTGATCCCTGGTGCCTGTTCCTCTGCCTCCCGCCTCCCTCCACTGCTTACCATCTGTTGTAGCTCTAGCCCCATTCAGGCTTGAGACACAGAGTGTATGGTAGCTCTGGCAGTGGCCTGACCACACCACAGTGGTGGCAGTGGCAATAGCTCCAGCACCCTAGGGCTAGCTGGAGCTGTCACTGCTCTAACTGCTGCTTCATGACCCAGCCAGGGCCAGAGCTAACCAGGGGCGGATCTACTATGAAACTAATGAAGCTTAAGCTTCAGGGCCCCTAATCCCAGAGGGGCCCTAGAAGCGACTTTAGTCCACATTGCTTAAAAATTTTGGGTCTACTGTATGAGAAGGGTTTTTAAAAAAATAATAATATTAATAATATAGTGTAATTCAATACAAAATAATAGTAAAAAT